>JACM01008502.1:0-24769 GCA_000787095.1 Periophthalmodon schlosseri
TATATATATATATATATGTATAAATAAAATGTTGTTGTTGTTTTTTTAGTGGTGCCATCTTGCTCTACGCTCTACAAAGAACTAATAAAATCTATTAATGGCATAAAATTATACCCATCAAAAAAGATATGAAATCTTCTACTCCTATGACTTGCCAAAGAGCTATTGTAACATGCCCCAGTCTCTATAGGTAAGGCAGGTGTAAAATTCAAGTCAAGTTAGTCTTCTAGAGCATCATTCTACTGTATGAAATGAGAGAAAAATATGTGTGTCAAGGGAAACATATATTACTCATTAGACCAGCAGTATGTAAAATCAAGCTCAAAATACAAAGCACTAAATCATTAAAAAGGTTGACACATAGTTGTCACATTTTATGGCTAAAACATTGTGGTCATAGTCCCACTGCTTCTTGACAGCATCTGACCCACTCCACTGAATCGACTGACTCCACTGAAAAAGTAAATGCTTCTGTATTACCCTGCCTGACTAAAACAAAGTTATCATCTGATTCAGAATAGCAAACATGATAAGTGTCTCAAATTGGAAAATTACGTGCACTGCTATGTGCTCAAATAATGAAAATGAATAAACATCTTTTGTCATACTCCAAGCTGCCCAAATCAGCATGTTCACATTAATTTTCTTATGCTTTGTTAGTTGTCTAGACCTGACCTTTGCACAACCTGAGTACAGTGTACTTATTTTATTAAATATTAAATGATTAAATGAAACTATAATTATGTAAAATTACTTGTTTATTTGTTTTGTCTTGTCATAGTGGTGGTGGTAAAGGATTTCTTCTGCTTTGGGGAAAACTGATGTGCATTTGTAATGTAATTAATAGCCACTCTAATTAATAAAATTAATTAGATGGAAAAAAACTGCAATGTTTTTAAATCAACACAAAATTATTATTCCAGTTGCTCCCTGCTGCTCTTTTTGTGACTACAGAAGTGAGGCTGTCCCCATCTCAACTCAGCATGGCTAAAAAAATACCACCTTAAACTTTAACACAACACGAGAATATTCCTTCTTGCCTGTTAAGTCATGTTTGGACCTCTCATTTAAACCTACATTGATCTGCGGTCTCTTTGTACCAGAAATCTCTCTCCTGGTCTAAACCCACCTCTAAGCCCGACCGCACAGTCTAATCAAAAATGAAGGCCAAACTTGTGAAAAAAAGATAAGAGAAATATGAGGATTGGTGATTAACTACAAGGTGCCGAAACTATTTTTGTGTGTTTGTGTGCAGTATTAAACATTAATACTTTGGGGGTATAGTGGGAGAAAATGAACAACTGAAGAGTTGACTTCCTATTATTGGATAGTTCTTTGGTCTCTTTATGATTAAATTCTGCATCTGTACTTTTAATTGCCATACAGTTTACTGGGCTTTTCTGTGAGATCTTTTTAAATATGACATTTTTCACAACATGTAGTTAATTAGAGCAACAGCAATTTGTTCTCTTAACTTTTTGGTATTGTTACTCAAAGATTATGAATGTAAAAAGAAATCTTAATTTGTTTTTATTTTGTAAAATGCTTTTGTAACTGCACCTTTGAGTTTTCTGTTATGCTTGTTATGCTACGTTATGCTAACTGCTGCACACTGCTGGAATATTTTTTTCTGGAAATGGTTTTGTGCTGCCTTGGTCACTTGTTTACCTCAGGCCTTCTGTCACACTGAACACATCTTCATAAATGACTTTTTTTTTTTTAAACAAGTTTTTGGCTTGGCGTTACAGACAGAGAAAACTTAAGCTCACAAAATGAGAAAAAACATGGGGAACAATGTTCCCCATGTAAGAAACAAGTATTTTGTTTCTTACAAAAAGAACAGCAATGTTTAAAACACTGGAAAGTGTAATGTTAGTGTAACACAGGATAGTTCTATTTTTTCCAAAGCATTTTTCCTCTCAGGTTTTCTACTGTGCTTCTTGTTTTGATGAGTCAGCTCCTTCCATTCTATGTCCCGATAGAGAGCTTAAATTGTCAGGCAGCACAACACGCTGCAGCAGTCTCAAAATGCTTAATGTCTCTACACCAATTGAAAATAATGAGGCATGCTTCAAAATGTGGCTTGAAGTGATGCATTATGGGTTTGGACAGGTTGATTGCTTGCACTTAATTATGATAGAATAAATACAGTGTGTTACAGAAGTCAGTCAAGCCATTAATACATAATACAGAACACTACCATTACAGAACCATTTCATAGTGGCATATTTATTCTCTGATCGTATTATAAACAAGTGGTTATAAAACATCTGTGTGCAGAAGTGCACTGTGTAACTTTTCTGGTGAGAGATATTATCATCTCATTCTGGTCTCCATGAAGATATTATTACTTTGTCTGGAATGTTCCATAACTTGGCCTGGTGGCATCAACTGCTAGCCTGCTAGTTTTCCATACTTATTCCATACTTCGTAAGTAATAACGTGGAGACAAGCAGATGACAAACCGAGAAAAGTTATATAGTGCACCTTTAAAGTGATGTGTGTATAAATATTATTGTACGTACACAGTTTGGGAGATATGAGGTGAAGGTGGTCACACAGTGTTCCTTGGCATCTCTGCAAAACTCTGGTACAGGAGTCAGCTTTGGTCCCTTCCCTTCGTTCCAGATAAACAAGGCAATCTGAAAAAGCCAAGACAAGATGCAAAATGTTGATAGACCTGTGATGTAGACATTTACTTTCAGCTAATCTTTTAATTTGTATTTTGGGCAAGTTGGAAAGTGAACTCTTACCATGCAGTGTAAGAGATCCAGATAAAACAGCACTTCATCATTAAGTTTTATCTTTTTGTAGTATATATTTACTTTTTTTAATTCTTATAAATTTTAAGAATTAAAAAAAAAAAGTATTATAATTATAATAATTATAATCATGATTATAATTTTGATATTCCTACACAGAAATAATAATTAAATGAATAGATAATAGTAAGCCCAAAAGCACAACAATAGTATGGGCTGAGGGTGAGCTTTTTATTTGGCTCAGAACAGCAGAGTACAGCCAAGATAATTCAACTCTTTTTGCTCAACAGTCTTAGTAAATGCATTTTCTTTGCAGTGAGGCAGGTAATAGTTGTTTTATTGTGTCCTGTCCCAAAAACTGCAGGTATAGCTCCCATCACATATAAATGATAGCACTTTTGAGTTCATTCATAGACATTCATTCTATACAGGTAATTTATTTGTGGCATACTTAGCACATCTCATTATTGTGAGTACAAACCATACCTACCTAGATCTGAGAATACAAATATTGATTTTCAAGTTACAGAATCAACAGTGTTTGAGTTAACAAGCCTTGAAAACTTGGTGCTGCCTGTTCATTTCTTCCCTCACAGTTGGAGCTCAGCAGGCAGCAGTGCACAGTACAATGAGTTTAGATGTATGGTACCTCATGTTTCAGGTCGATGGTAAAATCTGATTTCAAGTGTTCATGGTGAATCCTTTCAACAAGTCTGAAAAAAACAAGAGAATTTAGATAAATAGATTAAAGAGGGGGTATTATACAAAGTTGACGTTTCAGAGCCATCTACCATGTTTCCCTTCCCTAACTGTTTTCCCTTACCAAAAACATGCCTGAAGAGGTTTGAAGAGGTCATCCATGCATGTTTTAGTAATTTAGCAATCTCAACTGGGCCCTATTTGAACTTTGAACCCTCCTTACTGTTAGCGTACGTCACCCATTTTCCTGTATGACAATTTACAAATGTACAAAAGCAGGGTGCGGTGTGCAGTAGGTTAATTAGCGAAATGCACGCTGTTTTGTGACAGAGCTCTGAACGAAGAGTGATTTTGCATGGGGAGCAAGAGGAGGGGGGACTCAAAAACAAAAGTGAAACTTACTAAAAATGCTAATATCATTTGGGTGAACATAGCATTTTCAAAACAATAAACGGTAACATGGTGATCTAAGTATGTTATGCGTTAGCAGTTAATAAACCACAGAAGTGCAACATCTCCTCTTTAAATACACAAAATCTACAGGGATTAGATTTACTTGGGCTTCTTAAATGAGTGCTATCCCTCACCTGTGGAGCAGGGCAGAGCTGAGGGCCCATCCCACCGCTGGGTCAGGGTAACCGAAGACACTGGGGTCCTCAGCAAAGGCGTAGTGATGAATGATTGAGGCCTCGCTGTCATAAAGACGCCGGCCTAGAAACCACTCCTAAGAAGAGCAGTGAAGAGAGGGGATTTAGAGTTTATACTTGGAGCTTAGAAGGAGCTTAGAAATACTTAATGCATGTTTTGTTACTCTTCTTTTGAAAGGAAAGGGCTGAAAGGACAGAAGTGATTCAAGAGTGAACACAGCAACTCAAAGTGAATGGTTTAGGGTTACAGTCAATGCTCTGTCCATTTACCTAGTCTTAGCATCAAATCAGTCCTATAACAACCCTCTTTCTGGTGGTTCTAATTTTTTTCAATACAGTGGTTGCAATTATGAATTTCTGTCATTAATCTTTCAAATTACCTACCTGATCATAACCACAAGCCACTGAGACACTAAAAGTCAAAATTAAATTTTATCATCAAACTGTTAATTATATTTTAAACAATGAATTAAAAGAAACTGTGATGGCTCATGGTTTGGCTGACCTAGACACTTGCCTTGTGTCCCTGACCTCTTAAAAGTGGGCAGTTACTCAGACATAATCTTAAAGTTTTTTTTTTGTTTTTTTTTAATATGTAAAGACATACACAAAATAAAAGTATAGTTCTTCTCACCTCTGTGGCTGGATATCTCTTGAGCACAGTGAGTAGTGGATTCAGTGACACTTGAGTCTCTTCCTCAATGAACAAAAACCAGGAAGCCGAACTGAAAGACGTAGAGAAGCTGCAGGAGACAATTAACACGACTGATCAGAGCTTGTGCCCTGGTCTGACCTCAGCACATTATAAAACAGATGTGTGATTCATACGATCCACTCACAGAGGAAGAGCAGGCAGGATGCTCCAGACACCCTCATAATCGGAAAATTCATGAAGAAGAATTATGTGAAGAGGTCCCTACAACAAAAAGAGACAGGAAATAATATATGATTTATAAATGGCCTATCATATCATATCATATTATATTATATTATATCATAAAAAAAATCTCATCCCTTTTTCCAAGCTCAGGTTGTCTACCAGAGGCCTGGGAGCTTGAGGGTTCTGCGCAGTATCTTTGCTGTTCCTAGTACCGCACTTTTCTGGACTGAGATGTCTGATGTTTTTCCTCGGATCTGCTGTAGCCACTCCTCTAGTTTGGGGCCTTAGTATTTCTCTAGTTTCTCATGTTCCTTTTTCCTGATGTTCCCATCACTTGGTACTGCAATGTCCACCACAATGGCTTTGCTCTGTTGTTTATCCACCACCACAATGTCTGGTTGGTTCGCCATCACCATTCTGTCAGTCTGTATCTGGCAGTCCCACAGGATCTTGGCTCGATCATTCTCCACTACCTTTGGAGGTGTTTCCCACCTTGACCTTGGGGTCTCCAGTCCGTACTCTGCACAGATGTTTCTGTACACTATGGCCGCCACTTAGTTATGCCGCTCCGTGTATGCTTTCCCTGCCAGCATCTTACACCCTGCAGTTATGTGCTGGATTGTCTCGGGCCTCTTTGCACAGCCTCCCCCCTTGGTCTTTTCTGGTGCCTGGTGGACCTATTGCTCTTGTGCTCAAGGCCAGCTCCTGTAAAGCCAGGATGAGTGCCTCTGTGCTGTCCTTCAGACCAGCTCTCTCAAGCCATTGGTAGGATTTCTTGATATCAGCCACTTCAGTAATGTTCCGGTGGTACATCCCATGTAGGGGCTTGTCCTCCCATGATGGTATCTCCAGCACCTCTTCCTCTACACTCCACTGTCTGAGACATTCGCTGAGCACGTCATCTGTTGGGGCCTTGTCCTTGATGTACTTATGGATCTTGGATGTTTAATCCTGGACAGTGGCTCTCGCACTCACTAGTCCTCGGCCTCCTTCCTTACAGTTTGCATACAGTCTCAGGGTGCTGGATTTGGGATGGAACCCTCCATGCACAGTCAGGAACTTTCGGGTCTTAACATCTGTGGTCTGCATCTCCTCCTTTGGCCAGCTTATGATTCCTGCTGGGTATCTGATTACTGGCAGGGCGTAGCTATTTACTGCCTGGGTCTTGTTCTTGCCATTGAGCTGACTCCTTAGGACTTGCCTTACTTGTTGGAGGTATTTGGCCGTAGCTGCTTTCCTTGTTTCCTCTTCAGGGTTGCCATTTGCTAGTAGGATAGGTACTTGTAACTGTCCTCAATGTCTGCTGTTGTCCCCTTCTGTGTGGACTACCTTCTTTGTCTTTGTCACCATCCGGGTACACTTCTCAAGCCCGAATGACATTCCAATGCCTGTGCTGTAGATCCTGGTGGTGTGGATCAGTGAGTCAATGTCTCGATCATTCTTAGCGTACAGCTTTGAAAATCTAATACTGCAAGATAATGACAGAACCAAAGAAGAGCTACTGTAAAATGCATAGAAAAATAACATTGTGAGCAGGTGTTCGAGTAAAAATGAACTGAAAAAGTTTTATAGCCCAGGTAATTATTGCTTGTGTGATAGTTCAGCAAAAACGCATAAGTATGTTGTGTTCCCAACAAATTACAATAGTGCTAATTGGCTAGTGGGGGGCAGAGTATCAAAAAAATTATATAGTGAATCTTATTTTGAAGATATGCAATTTTTTATGCAGATGTAAATTATAATATGTTTAAAAGGCTGTACAAAAACAGCTGATTAAAAATTTTAATGAAAAAAAATGTAGGTTGTAAACATCCAACTAAGGGTATAAAGTGATATGTAGTTACATTTACACTTGGGTGATACTTAAACCTCAACTAACACATTAAAAGACAAGTTTAACACATTTCTGTTGGACTGACATAATATCATGTGAATATTGTTATTAGGATGCTGCTACTACTTCTACAAAAAAAAAGACATTCTTGCCCACCCTTATTAAGAGTGGCACCCTTATTAAGGGTGGGCAAAATCAAAATCGTAAGGAACTGGGATCTTGAAAACATTTTTTTAACAAATCTGTCTTCATTTCTGTTCTTGTAATTAGAGTTTTTCTCAAAGGTTAGATCAGTCCCTCACATTTAGTACAGAAAGGCCACTCCACTTGAACACAAAACATCATTTCCAAAGGTAGGAAACTAATGACAGACAAATAGAAAAGTGTAGTCCTTGTACTTGACATTTTAAATGACCAATGTGCACCAGATGCTAATAATGGTGAACTGCTAACTTAAATCAGATGTGAGAAAGTCTGTAACAGATTTTCCATTCCAAGCATCACAGGCGAACAGCAATTACCAGCACATGCACCCAATAAACCAAGACAGATAAAAACAAGGGCTCTCTGATATTGTAAAGTGGGTTTGGGAACCTACAGTAATTTGCAATAAATATGTCCAGTATATTTTACATTGAAGTTATACATTTTAAAAATTAAAATGTCCCTCAAACAAGTGAAGCATTATGGGATGGGACAGGTTAATTAGTTGCACTTAATGAGTCTATCATGCTATTAGTACACAGCAATTTAACAATGGCTACTATATTTCATTCATTTATATCTGTAAGCATATAATTGGGTGTAAAATATCCAGCAAACATAGCTTAAAGTGATGTGTTTCTAACTAAGTATATGAGATGCTGTTACAAGAGAAGGTCAGAGACAGTCAAATGCCCAAATGTCTGTTCTTTCCTAAAATACAAAAGGGCCTTTTTGCATTTGTAGGAAACATTAGCCAAATCAGTCAACAGAAACAGCAGACTGTGTGATGAGGCTGGACCTGAGCCTAAATGACACACACTGGCAAAAACATCTCAGATTAAAATTGAATTTTAGAGCCAGCAGTAATTAATTTGTGTACGCAATGGTTCTATGGGTTTGAATATGTAAACAAATCAGTAATAAGGGGTTATAAAAGGTTGTTCATAAGTAGAACAGAGTTATCAGAGAATACGTCCCTGATAATGCTATGATTGCCCCATTTTGTGGTAATAGTAAAAGGGTAATTTTCATGGTGATCTGCTGTACTGGCAATAACAAAATAGCAGACATTACAAAATAGCAGTCTTGAGTTTATGAGTGGGACAAATTGGCTCTTTTAGCATCTGATGCACCTGTACATATATGGGTCAAAAGCCCAATGACGAGCAGCCTGCCCTCACACTAAATAAATCTACAGTCAAACACTATCTGGTGACAGAGAGAAGAAAAACTACAGATCTTTGGTTTAACAAGCTCAGATCAGTGTCACTGAAACATGTCACAAATGAGCTGTTGGGTGTGAACTATCATTATAACAATCATTCACCACCAAGATGGCACCAATTGACAACAAAATGAAAGATCCTCAAAATGGCACCTATAACAAGAAACTGAAATCCATGATTATGAAATACAGTGCACAGTGCATCAGCCTTTCAATCAAAGATTTCACTCGTGATATGTCAGATTGTCAGCCTTGACAGCTCACTTGCATCACCTGTTTACAATACACCACTTCAGCCAGCTTCTTTCTTGGACCTCTTCTACATAAAGAAAATATATAGATAATGACTACTACAGAAAATGCACAGGATCTGGAGGTATGGCAATGCTCTAGGAAATAAAAGTAATGCAACTTAATTTTATAACATAAACAACACAGACTTTTACTTAAGTGTATAAAATACAAAAAATATTCTTCCAAAGTCTGAACTCTGCTCCAAACCAAATGCTTTTGTTGATAGGGGATTGGCTGTAAACCTCTCAATAAAAAAGCAAGCTGATCATTGATGATTGAAATAATTAGGAATCAGATTGATCAAAACTGAAATAATTGCGTAGCCCTAGCCCCCATGGCAGTGAGGCTAAAGTCAAACTCATCTGCTAGGCTATTGCTCAAAGTTTCTTACTCCAGACACTCCTGACTTCCAAAATATATTTATGGGATGGAGTACCTCCGGCTTCAGTCTTCAACTATTCAATTTAAAATAAATTTGGTAAGATCCAAATATGCTAATTGAAAGTTATTTTATTTTGAAATATTAGAAATTGCTGACTGCCCTTTTGATCCTATTAAATCATGACTTGATCTTTTCAGAAATTCATCAAAAACTTTAAAATATAGCAAATCCATCCATTATCTTACATTTCGTAGTGGCTCTAGGGTGAGGAGGACACCTGTTGGTCACTGGACAGAATAGCAAAGAGCAATGTAATTTTATTTTTTTGTTAATATAAAAAATTACCATCTGAATTTTCAAATTATATTTTGTGGCTTTGTGTTTGGCTTGAAAGTATATGTTTAATATACAGACACTATTTCAAAGGCTGCTGTTACCTGTCCCAGGTGAGTGGCCTGCTTCAGTAGTTCCTTCTTTTTGATTTCTCCTCGTCGAGCATGGAAGGGATTTTGTTGACTTTGGATCACAATAACCACTTCCTGTAAACCTGGAAACCGCAGAAGAAAACAGAGAGAAGATCTGACTGTCTCAGAAGAAGCCTGAGGGAGACCAAGCTTATTTGTCTAACTGCTCACATCACGTCTGTCAGTTCAGGTGTATAACATAAAGGCAGAAGAAGTGTTGGCGATGAAAAGATGTTAACAAATTGTACCAAGACTTCACTCAATTTCACACCACAAGCAAAAGTCAAATCAGTGATCTACCGTTATGAATTGTTAAGGAGGAATTAATACCATACAAAATAAAAAAAAACAAAGGCCTTTCTATGTAATCTCAATCAATAATAATAACTATTTATCTCTGAGGGGCAATTTAATCACATAATGTAGTATGTCAAGTGATTTAACAGTGTCAGATAGACTCCAATACAGTCTACAACCCATAAAAGAAATACGTTGTACAGATTGGATAAATACAACTTATATAATTACAACAAATGAGCACTGCAATAGAGTTAGAATAGATCTAATTCTGTCCTGACTAGAGATGGGACAATAAACAATAATATCGTTTATCGTGATAAAAAGGGCCGACAATAATCGTTCGTGGGACATTTTATATAATCGTGATATTCGCAAAGATAATCAAACAAAGATAATCGCCATTATATCACCTGAATGTGCAGAAAAAAATGACTTATCCACAGAGGAGTCAACAGAGGGGGACAAAGGGGTCTGTTGTCCCGGGCCCCAAGGTCTTAGGGGCCTGGGACAACAATTAATTTGTATTAGCGGGAGGCCCATGTGAGGCTTATTGCCCCAGGCCCCCAAATTTCAGTCAAAAATATTCTCTGCTAAATTGTAGTTGTTTTCACTGATAACAAAGTACGATACCATAACAGCTGTTTAAACATGGAACGTTATAATCATAACATTTTAAAACTGTCAGCAACTTTAATCATTATTGTGATATAATCGTTTATCACAATTATTTTGGTCATGATAATCATCACACAAAATTTCAATATCGTCCCATACCTAGTCCTGACTATAGCTGCAAGAACATGTGCAAGTATATCTACAGTCGGAATTGTTTTTTTTTGTTTTTTTTGCATGCTGTCAATAATCACACATACTTAAATGGAACTCTATGTAACTTTTCTGATGTTGCCTCCACCACCTGTTTGTCTTCATGTAGATGTTATTGCTTTGTGTGGAATATTCCACAGTATGGTATTAAGCATATCTATCTCCATGGTGCCATCAGTTACAGGTCAGAGTTATGGAGAGGCAACCCAATTAAAAGTTTTTCAACATATTTCTGAGCAATAAAAAAATCTGGCTGTAATTGAATAAATGCAGTATAGCTTTAAGTTCCAGGCAAAGCAACAAGATCATGGGCCCCTCAGTAGAAAAGCTGTGAAGTGCACCTTTAATATTGCAGTGTTTTTTCCCACAAAAAACATAATTTACACTTTCACACTGTAACATCCATATGATAAAGATGCAGAGATGAACTAATCTCTATGACTGAGTTGTGACTAGAACAACAGTGCAGCACTCTGCCCAAGACAAGTCTCCTCTGTTGGACAATAAAGTCTGATTCATGATCACGTCCGTCTGTACGATCTGTAACTCACCGAGAGCTGTGTGCCTCCGGGCCTCTGCTGCCTGTGAGCGAACACATACATAGCACTTTAGTATCTGACAAATGAAACATAAAGGCACAAAACAACTAACCTGAGTCTGCCCCCTGTCTGCAGCTGTGGGACCTAGACAGAGTGAGGGATACTGAGGTTAGACTTCATAATGAGATGCAATAGTATCATTTCAAACCATGTGGGTACATTTACATGGCCAATAAAAATCAGTTAACTGGAAGAATCAGTTAACCCAATAATTAGATCTGATGTTTGGTGTTTGTTTATATTCACAAAAACACTCTAATCATCAAAAAGCACCTAGTAACAAATGACAGTTAATAAATGAATTTTATCTTTATTAACTGTCTTTAAGATTTTCTATTTAATTTTTCTTTGCCTCCTTATAGTTTGCCATTTTTTGGCATAATTTTCTCATCAAAATCTGCACAGGTGTGAACAATCAGAAAAAAATCAGATTACTCACATTTGACACAGGTGTAACTGTTTAATTACATGACATTACAATAAATGACATTTCAATAACCTGATCATTCCAGAAATCAGATAATGATTGTATGTTTGTATGACTGCATGTAAATATAGGCAATGTCCAGGCCCGACAAGTATAAATAGGACTATTGCTATGGTATAAAATATGACATTACATAACAGAGGAGAAGAGTCTGATCACAAAGCTGTACTACTTATATCTAAATTATATAACTACAACATACATCCTCTTGTCTACTCAACTCTGGGAAATGTTAAAACACACTGAACAGAAGCACCAAGACCATTGCACAGCTCCATCTCAAGCCTCCATTGTGACAGAAGCGCAGCAGACCCTCTCTGATCTCAGTCAGACTCATCTGCCACCTGGCAAAAGGCACCAAGCAACTGCAGTTACCAAGACAAGGAATCATGTAACTTGTGTGTGATCAACAAGAAAGAAGCACAATTTCATATTGGAGTTCTAGTTTATGTAGTGTGTGTCTGTTTGCATAAACTGTATAGATGTTCTTGTGTTTGAATTATTTTAGGTAAGGCTATTTGACAAATGACAATTGTTTTCTTAACAGGGTACTTTAAAATTAAATCTTAACGTATTTACTGTACATATGACGTGTGGTGCTTTTATGTAAAATTATCCCTCCAATCATCTCTGAGTGTGAACAATTGTGAATGAAATTCTGTTTTGTTGCATTGGATAAATATGAAATCACTGACAAGTCAAACACAAAATCACAAACATCCTAATTAGCTTTTCAAAATAATTAAATTGAGCTCTATTAATTATTTTATATTTCACACAATTAAATTAAAATATGAAAACAAGTTTGAATTGATAATATAACATTTTCTGTTACGATGAAACACACACAAGTGAAAATAACAATACACGACTGTTTGATTTCCGGCGCTCTTTAATTTTATTTTGAAAATCCACTACTGTCAACTTCCTTGGATTAGACAAAAATGATTTCACTTAACAGTAGCAGATTAGCCTTTAGCTGTCGATGTTGCTGGGTAAATATTACCTTAAACCAAACTTACCAAGCACAGCAAGGCCCTGCAGCAGGAGTATGTATCCGTAAAACTCCATTATAGATTGTCATTTGTCATCTCTGCACAAACTGCGGCGTTTGTCCATTTTTCATGGTGAACTGACGAAAAAAGTAGCAAACATTCCGCACCACCGCTGTGACTGGGCGTGAAGACGGGGCTGTAGCGACCTCCTGTGGAAGAATTCTGAATGATGGTTTCATAAATTACGAGTTTGTCTTAGCAAACGATATATTAAACACTGAAGGACATATATATTTTTTCTTTGAATTTTTGTTAGTTCTTGGGTTTTCAATACTCTACCTAGACTTAGCTAGGTGTTATTGCTATTGACTACATCCCTTTAGGTTTTAGAAGATCTTGCCTGTAAAACCAAATTACATTTCAACAAGTACAGAATCATTTCGAATAATGAACTGATGTTCTGCGTATCCTAACATGTACTAACTGGACACCATTTTGAAATTTTTCTGAGAAGCAATAGTTCATCAATAATATTAAAATTGTGGAAAATATCTGAAAAAAATGTGTGTCCTCTAGGTATCATTTAATTTTTTATATATAATTTCCTTGTATAGTTTCCTTGTAACATGTCTCTTATCATCCAGGGACATCAGCCAACAGACTCCAGTGTCTTATTAATGCTCCAGCAAAGACAGCAAAGTCAAAACAAAGGGACTCGGGCTTTGTGAGGTGAATGCACATGACTTCACATTTTCAGTGACTTGTTGAGTGTTGTATAAAATCACTTGTTTTTGTAAAGCAACAGCAATCATTTGTAACAAGAGTAAGGTTAAAGGTTTTTTTTTTGTTTATTTCAGCAAATAAACAATGTACCATTTTAATACAAACACTGAAGATCTCAATCTAAAAACAGAGAGTAAAGAAATGTGTTTTTTACATTTGAATATTTATTTTGTTAGTGCACCAATGTCAACATTACTGCCAGTTGCAAAAGTGACATTGTTTTCACTGTTATCTTGGGGGAAACAATATTTTGTTTCTCAAATACCAGAAGTCATGGGGTCAAACTGGAGATTATGTTTGGAGGATACAACTATTACAGTTTTCTAATGTTTACATGTTTCAGTGTAGTGACATGTTTACATACTTCCATTATCCCTTTATAGAGTAATGGTTGATTAAAGAAATTCTTGGTTGACTAAACAACATATGCCCTTCGCATCAGTTCATTCTGAACAATTAAAAGGGGACAAGGAGCGGTACTAGCTTAAGTCTCAAACTATTCAGTATCTCTATTATCTGATCATGTTTCTGACACAAACTGCACTCTTAAGATTATAAAAAAAAAACAGCAAAAGACAGATTAAACTCAATTTATTCCCAAAACTCCATCCAACTAACTCACTCCATACCTTGTCCTTTCTGCTGTAGTCTATATGAATATAATATAATACATTTCTTTCTGATTGTGTTTTGGTTCCTCCCTGCAAGGCGGGGCCAGTTCTAACCCACAAGATGAACTGAAGGAGACAGGATGATGCTGAGTGAGATGTCCCCGGACACAGAGGACAGACTGATGGTGACAGAGGTGGAGGAGTTTTTAAGAAGACCCCCCGCCGGTTTCTCTGTGCAGTCTCATGGATTAGGATACTCCATCAGCAGCGACGCAGAGAAGAACGTTGTCCTTATTGATGATTTCCACATTGGCACAGGGAGGATAGTGTTTACAAACTCACTCAGGAGGTAAGGGACTTATTATGGAAAATTTTCAAGATATCGGTTTGTTGAGACTATGCTGTCACTGAGGGCCTAAACCCTTAATACATTTTTGGAGTAAATATTATTTTAATTCAGTGACTAGGCACAATTTGCCTGATGGCAAGAACAAAATAAGTATGTATGAAGGATTTTGTGATGTGTTACTCCATGTCCAAGTAATTTGGGGGAGAAATAAATAGAAATTAAATTAGTAAATAATGAAGTTGCATTGATAAAATTGTTTGCATTTTAGGAAAGTTAAACTGCATAACCTTAGACAGTATACCAGTGTGAGGAACAGTCTGCTGTCGAAGAGGATTTATCTGCTCTCAACTGCGTGGGAACAAACTGCTTCAGATAACACTAAAGGTAACGCCATAATGTCTTTGTGATTTTTTTGTGTCATATCTAAATTGTGAATGTCTTGGAGGTTTTATTTATTTATTTATTTGTGTATTTATTTTTATGAAGGATGCAGTGAAGAATGATTATCCTCGTTTGTGAGTGCTTTGTTAAGCAATCTTGATTCAATACATTGGTCATCTTCTTTTATTATTTAATATTTACAGTGTTATAATACTCCAAAATGCAGGGGATGACTCAGAGGTGTAATGTCTATTTAGACTTTGCTGTTCACGTAGAGACTAGATAGCAGCTTGAAACATTGGTACTATGCAACCGTTTCTCAGTTAGGATAAAATGATCATATCTTTTGAAGTTAAGATGTCTTCTAATCATGTTTATTCCTTTTTATGAAACTGCTCTCACAACCTGAAAAGTATGTTTCTTTTTCCACATTCAACCCATTGGTGATTTGATTATTGTTAGATTTGAAAAAAACGAAGACCTTGGGTGAGGAGGAAAATATGTCCCAACAGTTTTATGTTTGATTCATTGCAAGCCATAAATGAAGATGATCTGCACAGGTTTCTTTTTCATGTTTTTTTTTCCTTTCAGAGCTGAAGCATTTTGTGGTGTCCATTGATGGTAAAGACCCTTATATCAAATGGCAGATGGAGAGAGGTCTGGGCTGGGTCATTGTGTCAGTCGCTGGAGAGAGCTACAGAGTTGATGTATGCAAAAGGAATTTAATAAATGAAGTACATTTACTATGTTATTATTGAATTGTTTATTATATAGTTGCATTTTACTTTTATGGCTATATGGTACAACTGCACAATACACATATTTATGCATTTCAGTTTTCAATTTAAATTGAATTGTGTAATATGGGCCCTTTAAAGGGCCCATGTTACACATTTTTTTCCTCATCAAAAACATACCTGGAGTTTTGTTTCATTCACATGTTTAACACACAAATCCTACATATTTAGTCTGAGTTCTTCTCTCAAACAGAAAATGCTCTGTTCCACATTGTGATGTCATGTGGTAAAACAGGAAGTGCTCCACTGTGTTTTTAAACTCCATACACCTTCACTAGGATCATTTGGATGATTTAAAATAACAAAAACATGCATTCTTACTGTGAGCACTGAGTAGGTTTGCCTCTCTACAGATCTAACCTGGGACTTGGCCAGGTTGCATCAAAAATCAGTGAACAAAAGGTAAAAAGGTAGCTGTTAACTTGAAAGTTACCACTTCATGACATCACAAGGTGGAACAGAGCATTTTGAGCTTTAGGGATGTAGACAGACTAATAATGCAGGGTTACTCAAACGTGTGAATGAAACAAAACACAACTCCAGGTATGTTTTTGAGTAGGAATAACGTTCTAACATGGCTAAAAGCTCATGATAGTCACTTTAGCATAATATTATTCATTATTCGAAAACTAAAATATTTGAATTGCTAATTGCTTATTTCTGAAATGGAGATGAATATCAATTACCATATTTTCCGAACAATAAGTCGCATTTTTTTCATAGTTTGGCCGGGGGTGTGACTTATACTCAGATGCAATTTATATGTGAAATATATGGTTTTTTTCTTCATTATTATGCATTTTTTTGGCTGGTGCGACTTATACTCTGGTGCGACTTATACTCCGAAAAATATGGTATATAAGTAATGTAAAATGTAGTAACTTTTTTTGTAGGATCTTGAGCGTTTTGACTAATAAAGACATTGTTTTTCATCAATATTCTGTATGAATTTGCATGTCGAGAATCGAGATTACTATGCTTATCAGTTACTTATTGTCATTTTTTGGAATATGTATGTTATATTTAGTGATTTTTGTGCGTGTTTTTCTTTATCTTAGATTGATTTGACTGAAACACTTGAAACATGGTTTTCAAAAACCCTGAATACAACAAACAGGCAAACCATCAGCAAACTTCTGGTGTGGAGTGAAGCCTTCTTTAGTCTAAAGTACTACTCTGACGCCATGTTTGACTTCCCGTACTGGTTTGGATTCAGTAAAAGAACATTTAAGGTAGATACTTTTTATTATTTCAAACTTAATGCACAGGTTCAAGCTTAACAAATTTAATTTTCTATGTTCTCAATTTAGCTGAAGATAACTTGAAAGATGGATGCAACATTTGGAGCTCTGGTTGCTGCAAAACTTAATCCCAATCAACATTTTAGACTACATTTTTGATTGAAGAGGACTACAATTATAAGGGACAGTTTGAGGTATTCAATATGATTGTAAATACTGTGTATAGTTTTGTGACTGTATTATCTGATGAATTGCAATTTTAGATAAGCACTCATACCGGTAAAGGTAACTCATTTTATTCTGTTTTATTCATGGATAGACATACTACACTGATCTGATTGATACAGGATGTATGTAGCTGGGAGGAGTAAGATGTTCAAACACAATGTTTTTTAGTTTTTGTTTTAGGTGCAATATTTTATAATAATCAAACTTTTGTTTTGTAAAAACTGAATTTATTTTTCTCAGAATAAAATCAATCTTATTCCACATGGCTCATTTCATGAGTTTACAAACGTCATGTGATAGTAATGTGTCTCATTAGACAGGTGCTTTCCCCTATGGGATGAGGAGCAGAGTGGAGGCGGCGCTGGTGAAGGTCTCCACTGTCTCTCTGTAGTCACTCCCAAAGTAGCGCGTAAGCAGGTAGTTCAGGATCCCGACCAGGCACATCAACACCAGGAAGAACAGGATGCGCTTCCCAAACAGGTAGCCAGGGGTGCTATAGGATACACAGGGACAGGCCAGTTAATGAAATGTGACTAAAAATACTAAGGATAACTATCATTATCCATTTACCTTTGGGAGGTTTGTCCCATGTAGCCAATAAAGTACTTATGTCGCGCAACAAGGTACAGGAGACCCGCGAAGGCAGCTGGAGCTATGGACAAAAAACATACTTAATTGAGATAATCATGCTTTGAACTAGGGCATCCAAACAAAAAGTTGTGCACAGTAACACTGAAATGTTATCATAAGATACATTTCACCCAATTTCCTGGAGGATTGCTAAGTTAACTTTTTCACATTTTCAGTACATGGTCTAAAAATGGATCTTCAAACATACTGTACTGTGAACTCACACCACGATGCACTCCTTCATATGTGTATATAGTGGGACCTTGTTAATTTGTTGTTAGCTGACTTTTAGGAAAGCAAGCCTAAACGCATTATTGTGTGGGCTTTTGGCATGGCTCAGAGCAAATTGGAAAGTTCTGATTCATCGTTACCTTGGTTGAGGCAGACTCCAGCGCACCACATCACTGCCATAAACGTGGGGTAGGAGTCCATGCAGTTTCGACTGAGGAAGTATAAATAGGAACATAAATTACAACATTCAAGAATGACATTGCACCAAGAAACGATGAAGCAATCACCTGCTTACAAAGTGAGACACTTAAGGCTTTTAGAAGGTATTCTAAAACAGTAGAAAATACCACCAAGACTAAATCAAATTGTGGTGTCTGGATGGACTGGAAAGCTAAAAGTGAAAGCCAGGAAAAGCTGAGCCACCTCTGATTCACATGAACTCACTACTGAAACAACAAGCTTCTTTTGAGAACATGCACAATCTATGCTGGGGATTTTATACTGTAGTATTTGGGACTGCTGGCGCTACAAATAGCTTTACAAACCATAAATTATGTAATTCATTCGATAAATAAATAAGTTGGAATAGTGGGAGGATTGCTGCTTATGCTTATTTGATTGGTAGGATCTTGTCATGTAGTTGTAATTAGCTTTTAAAAGGCGCTAGTGAGTACAGTAACCAGTCATCCTAATGGCTGTCTCACTGCAGTCTTTCCACCAGTGCTGGTTACCTCCAACCTCTGGAATTCAAATGAGTCCCATATTTGCCCATCAGCTCAACATGTGTAAAGTCCATTGTAAAGAGTTCCATTCAGAGCATCGTATTATGTAAAACCTATGGACCGTTTGAGCTCAAGTGCCATGTCTGATATACAAATAACAAAACAGACAGTTTATTGTTTTAGAGTTGCACAGGCAGTGTTGGAGACAGGTGGAAAATAGATGGAAATATGCATGGGTTTTCAAAACTTTTACAGTTAACGGTGGTGCTGTTTTGGGGACTACAATATTTGTATTCTGTTTTGAATTGTTAATCCAAACAAATCGTCATATTTATGTGATGTCATGATATTCTATCCATTTCTTTTGAATGGTGAAAAGTGCTCAAAATGGCGCCTATAAACAAGAAGCTGAAACCCATTATATTGTGTTTAAAATTTAGTTGGAGGGCAAGTGAGCTGAATTAATTTGCAAGAAAAATGTAAATTGCCATGGTTTATGGTTAAAATATCTGTAATAAGAAGCTTAGTCACATTGGCTAAATAAAAAACTGACAAAACTGACACTGAGCAAGTGTGTATATTAAATTCAGTCAAGTAGGCTGGCTGCATTAACTGTACTATAATTTTAAGTTCAACATTTTGGTACTCACTCCACTCCAGTAATAAAGAATGCACACTTACTTTGCACAGCATACTCTTTCAATTGCAGTTGCATGAGTGTTGTGAGATGTGCATTCCTTGTCCACTTTAAGGGAAAAGAAGACTAAAAACAGCCAAAAACATAAGAATATCAACTTATATCCTGCAAAATGTCAACTTTAAAACTCACAAATTTAAGGTCTTACCATTTTGAAGTGCGCTCAGTGTTGTGATGATGGCCAATAGGTAGATGTTTTCTACAATGTTACAGGTGTCCATGATGGTGAGGCGCAGGCAGAGAAGGCAGATTCAGTGCATCCAAATGACTGCTTAGTTCATTGCAAAAGTCTCTTACAGATGAACCCCACCTCCAGCCAGTGGTTGTGTTTTTTCATGCAAATCATCAGTGGCCAAGTACAAAGGTGACCGGCTGCAAGATCAGGAACTTCCTCTTAATTTTACTAGGCCTGTAGACTACTGATCTATTTTGTTGGCTACTAAATATTACGTTTTATTTTAATAGGCTAATTTAATGATTCCCAAAATGGGGTCTGTGGGGGCCTTGAGACACTGCATCTTTGGAAGGGGGCTACGCAGATTTTGGGTAGGGCTAAATGAAAGTAGCAGTTATGCAATAGCCTAATTAATTCCACAGGAAACCGACCCCACAGGAGAAACTCTTTCTAAAATTTCAATGTTCAGCCTCAAAGAGATAATAAAAATACACAATTATAAAACACGTTCCGTCGCCGTCATCCCTGTGTCAGTCTGCAGCTACCAAACAGCGCCTACACATGCAGCTACAAAAAACCCCAAAACAAAACAAACAAAACATGCAGCTACAAGGTAATGCACGTGTAGCAAGTAATCAACGACGCTCCATGGCTTCGACTAGTTGACTTATCTAACACAATAAGATATTTATTAGTACATAAAATCACATAACAGGCAAATTGCTATAACGATCAACGCTAAACAATTACAAAATACCTCCCCCCGGAACACAAAATGAGAAGGAACAGTGTCGCCCAACAATTAGGTCCAACGCTGCAACTTAAACTGCGTTGCGTTTAACAAGCGCCTTAGAACTCGAAGGCATGTTGTAAATGCGGTCATAATATACGCTTGGTTTTTTGGGTTTTTTTTTCGTTTTAAATCATAGCGCCTTCATAGACAGGCCTAAAACAGTATTGTCTCGCATAAGGGAACAGTGTCCCATATGGTCTAGCGGTTAGGATTCCTGGTTTTCACCCAGGCGGCCCGGGTTCGACTCCCGGTATGGGAACGACCTCTTTTCCGATCTGCACACGTGACGTAAACATGTATATAAACAATTCATAAAAATAAATACATACTGTACGTACATAATGAGAGGTTATTCAACTGTAAAATTTACAAAATGAAAGTGTAGGAGTGTTACTCCTAAATAACTTAATTCCAAGCACACCAAATAAACTACTTCTTTACGAAGTTTAAATTTTATCTTACTTCAGTTTGGCAATACAGTTTTAAACAATTAGAATAATCTTTATTTCAATTATTGTTAAACAAACTAACTTTGGCAATTTGGTGCTAATAGATTTTTCATCAAACTGCATATAGGCTGCTACATCATGAATTTGCTGTGTAGGTGAACAATGCAACTCATCAGTCATTCAGATTTTAATGTAGAAAATATAATTTATTTTAGCCTATTTAATATTTAAATTTACAAAACACAATACCAAACATTTTGTACAACTAGAGCCAACTAAATATGGCATTCTTCAAGTAACACCTAAAAGATAACAAACCAACAGCTACAGGTGTAATGAAAGTGCAGTAGAAAGTAGAGTACAATTAATTTAAGGAACAGTCTGCTGCTGCTGTAAGACTCTTGCATGATTCTTTAAATATTTCAATTGTGGGAAATGTGCAAGATTTTTTTAACCATCCCTTTATTTCACAGTCTTCAACTAAAAGCTGAGATGGAATGAAAACTATGCAGTAGTGTTAATACCAATAATTTGACAAAATTGTTTTGAACGTATATTTTGTGGCTTTATTAATTACAAAATAACTTTGCTTAAAGTCTGGCCAAATAAGCATAAGTGCTTTTTAATGGTTTGGAAGAATTATTTTTGGGAAATGGATTGGAAGGACCAACTGGCCAGGCTCACTTAGCACTCAGTTTTCTTCATTATGCTCTTGTTTGCACGTATAAAAGGTTTACTTTCAAAGGCTTCAACATTTTTTAACTCAAAATAACACCCAAATGAAGTGAATTATCCAAGTTTACACATTATTATTGCACTTTGAGTGGCAGCTCAATGGTTCTAAAACTATGGCCACCAGTGGCAGAACAGAGGCTGATTTAGGTGGTACCTGACTCATGTTTCAGTATATGGCTTGCAGTATATCCCATTGCTTTAAACTTTGTAAAAGTTCATTTTATAGACTTTGACATGTAGAAATTTATACCTACTGCTGCATTAGAACAAAAATCCATCTTAAAGGAACAAATCTAACGCACTGAACACATCTTCTTCCATCTCACTCGGTCTTTCCACTACAGCTTGAGACATAAATTCATCCAAAAAGTCTGCTGTCTCTGCCCCTGTAGATGGCTGTATCAGTGTATCCGATGACATCTCTGCCCCCACGGTGGCTTCTTGCCCATTAGCTAACATCTCGAGGAAGTCCGTGCTGTCCGGTGACAAGTTACTGGTAATAGTAGTAGATGGAGAGAGAAGATCTGAGAAAAACTCATCATCCAAAGTGCTGGAGGTAACTGTGTTTGGTGAAAGATTATTAGTGCTATCTGGTTTGAAGCTGTCACCTCCTGATTGTCCCAACATTTCATTTAACTTTGCTAATTTTTTCTTCTTTGCTTTTAGTTTTTTAAAAAGTTTGTACCTAAGTGCTTCAGTCTCGCTTAGTCCTGAAGGCATTTTTGATGATTTGGTTTTCTTACAGGACGTTATGTTATTGGCAAGTCCTGCAATTGATGTATTCAGTGAATCGTTCACAACTGTGTTACATGTTATAGCTTTTTGAACAGGTGGCTCAAGAGGCATTTTATTTACATTTACAGTTGCAGAATTGGGTTTTGCGTTCTTGCATGCAAATGCTCCATACATTTCGGCTGCTTTCAAAGGCAGACCTCCGCTGTCCTCTGTCTTAAGCATTGGTTTAGGTGTGACTTTAACCGTAAAAGAACCCCTATGCTGTGGAGTCAAGGGCATAGGAATAACTCTTTTCAATTGTATGGCTGGTTTTCGGTTTGTATTTATTTTGGATGTGTTCTTTATGTGCCCCAGTGACCGTTCAAGCAGGTGGGACCAACCTTTTTGCTCTGGTTGTATCACAGGAGGAGTTTCAGGGACAATTAGAAGTGTAGGAACACTAGAGGAGACTGGAGAGATGGGCTTTGAGGTTGCAGTATGAGTAGATTTGCACTGAACAGGAGTAGTGGATATAGTTTTAGCAACTTTTCCTTTAGGAGTGTCCACTTTTAGTCTTTTAACTTGTGTAGTAGCTCCTGTTCTTGCCCTCTTTTGTCCCCTTTTAGGTTGTGGCTCAAAAGTTGGGTCGTCAGCCATGCTGTCTTCTTGTTCAGACACTTCTGGTTCTGACAAAGAATGGTCACAGTCCTTCTCCTTATGTTTTTCTATTGTCTCAGTGGTCGATGAGCTGTCTGGAGCAGGGACAGTAGCATCTTTGATTGAATCCTGCATTTCATTGTTAACATTCTGACTTTTTAAATCTTTAGCTTGTTCAATTTCACAATGAGTTGCATTGGAAGGTGGCTGTTTGGAGTCTTCATTCATTTCAACTAATGTAAGAGTGATAATGTCATTGTGCGTTAGTCCTTCAAAGGCGTCTAGTAGTGTAGTGGAACCAATAGTATTAACCTCTGCTGTAACTGTGGTGTCCTGCTCAGAGATGCCATCCATAATATCGGAACTGTTTTGGGGATTAAGAAGCGACTGGTCAGGTGAGCATTGCAAAAAGTCGTTTGTGATCATGTCCAAGTCTGTTGCACTGTGACTGATGTGCTTTGAGGAGGGGAGACATTCGGTGAAGGTGGTGGATGGAGAACAGGCTCGGGACTCCTGGCGCTGCTCTTCCTCCCAAAAAACAACATGGATTTCCTGAGCTGGAACTGGGAGAGTCTTGAACGATTTACAGTAAGGGTATTTCAAATCGTCAAACTCCACCCATGACCCTGCAACACATTAAACACACTTAAAGCTTGTACATATGTCTTACTTTGTTTAATTTAAGGGCAGTGAAATAGTATATAAAGCATGTCTGTGGTGAGTAGTTTGACACATCCTCTGCTAGGGACAATCTGCTGTTAACTACTTAAGCTGGATACATCCTGGTTATAAAACGGAAACAGAAAACTCTTATTGGGAAATCTGTTGTTGCACAAATTGACTTTTTAAAGAGCAGAAATTAACGCTATCTAGACAATAAACTGGGTGATCACTGCTTAAGTGTGTTGACATTGTTAAGGAGGTTATCAAAAAGAGCAGCCGAAGATCAGTTTAGGACAATTAGCCTTTAAAACCAATTAAAAGCAATTAATTAGACTTTAAGAGGTCAATTAGTTAATGTCATATTACCATCCACTGCACCGAGCAAGTAATTTCATTTTTATTTGTAAGTAGTAATAAAATGGTTATCCACATATTAATTGCCCATGTTGGTTCCATGGGGGCCTGAAAGTGCAAATAATTGAACAATACACAGCATAAACGTTAATGAGTGATCTTGATGGAGATTCTGACAAATTTAAAACACAGAAACAATGTCGGCCTGCCAGGTCACAATTAAGTAATAATTTAGAACTAGTATTTGAAGGGGCATAAGCAAGTAGGAGTGGGCAAATTCAAGTTCAAATAGTGTAGGACAATTACCGTATTTTCTGGACTATAAATCACCCTTTTTTTTTCCATAGTTTGGCCCGGGGTGCAACTTATACTCAGATGCGACTTGTATGTGAAATTATTAAAATATATAATTTCACATCTTCATTATTGTCACACTGACACGCGAGGGCACGCTAGGCTTGTGTACCAGTATCTACTACACGGCGCGACGCTTCATCTACCTCCAGAGTTGGAGTTGTTCAGAGGCGACACCGAGGATGAAGAATTCAATGGATTTAGTGATTTGGAGTGAGATCGAGAGTTTGGTAAACTTGTTAGCTTGTTTTTTTATACCTTATTTATCTGATTAACTGTTAATATCTTACGTTAACATACCAAACAAGTATTCAGTCCATTGTCTATGCTTCATGTAGCTGAAAAAAATATATGTGTGATGTGTTACGTTAGCGTGCTATATTGCTATTCAGCCTGTTGTTTTCTATTATTATTATAACTTGCCTTTAAAGATAAAATGTCTGTTCTTGATCTCAGATTTTGTAAAATAAATTTCTAGCGTGACTTATATATGTTTTTTCTTCATTATGATGCATTTTTTGGCTGGTGCGACTTATACTCCGGAGCGACTTATACTCCGGAAAATACGGTAAGCAGGAAAAGCTAACACATACAGTGGGGCAAAAAAG
>KN477338.1:0-11911 GCA_000787095.1 Periophthalmodon schlosseri
CAGTCACTTCTTTATACAGTCTGTGAGTTTGGGTGAAAAAAAGTCAAAAGTTTAAACTCTGATAAAACTTGATTTGTGTCATAAACACTGATCAGATTGGACTGGCACGAGTCTTTATGGACTAATAATAATCTCACACGTTTATGTCAAACTGGATCTCACGTAAACGGACTGGAGTATTTGTTTTTAATCTGAGATGTGTAAATTCTGGCTCTTTTAACAGTTCGAGCTAAAGTGGCTAACGCTAGCACCTTTACACATAACGGTTTATTTAAAGTGTTTTATTCATAATCAGATCCACAGTGAGATAAACCAGAGCTTCATCTGCTTCATTCAGTCATGTTGTGTCCAGTTAAAGTCTTGTCTCTGTCCACTGCTGTTTTTCTAACTCTCCCAGTGCATTGTGGGCTATACTGACCGCTCTAGTGACCACTGATGCCCACTACTTTTCATGGTGCATTGTGGGAAAATGTAAGTGCACTGCTTTTTCACCAACTGGACATTCGGACACCACTAAAAATGGCATGAGCCCTAAATAGTGCCCCCTGTAGGAAGAGTGTGGACATTCGGACACAGCCTATATAACACCTCCTGACTCTGACCTGACATTTTGACTCCGCCCCTTGTCTGCCTCAGGTGAGCAGCGCGGGGGACTGCTTGGCGTTCATGCAGGGCGGGTGCGAGCTGAAGAAGATCCGCCCCAACTCCAGGGTCTACTGCCGCTTCTACACGCTGGAGCCGGACCTCACCTGTCTGCGCTGGGAGCCCTCTAAGAAGGACGGGGAGCGGGCCAGACTCGACGTGTCCAGCATCAGAGAGGTCAGAACGGGCAAGAGCACCGAGACCTTCCTCCACAACGGGCCGCTGTCCGAGCACCTGGCGGAGGAGGCGGCGTTCTCCATTATACACGGGGATGACTACCAGGTACGAGGAAGTTATGATATGAAACTCTGGATGTAGGATCATAAGTCATTTTATTTGTATTTAAAGCTCCGATATTACGCTAAAGTGACTCTTGTAGCTTTAAGTCATGTTCTAACGCTGTTTCCTCCTCAAAAACACACCTGGAGTTGTGTTTTGTTTCATTCACACATGTTTCAGTAACTCTTTATTATTAGTCTGTCTACATCTCCAAACCTCAAAATGCTCTGTTCCACCTTGTGATGTCATGAAGTGGTAGTTTTCAAGTTAACAGCTTCTTTTACCTTTTGTTTTGTAGAGTCTGGAAATTCCAAGGCTGAAATGATTCTAGTGAAGGTGTAGTGAGTTTAGTGAGCACTTCCTGTATCACCACATGACATCACAAGGTGGAACAGAGTGTTTTCTGTTTGAGAGAAGAACTCAGCCTAAATCTGCAGGGTTTGTGTGTTAAACATGTGTGAATGAAACAAAACACAACTCCAGGTCTGTTTGAGATGAGGAAACAGATCAGAGAATAGAGTCATATGGACCTTTAAGTTACATAAAAAATGGGCAGTGATGATGCTAATAAAATCAAAGTTACACAAATAACTGACCTTTGACCTTTATGTCCATCGAGTTTTATAAAGTTTCATAGACCAGAAATGACTGTTGCTGAATGTTGCTATAGATAAAGATGTTGTGAGACATTAGCAGGGTTCCCACGCTTCCTGGAAATTCTGGAAAACCGGGACAGTTAGGGATGCATCAATACCAGTATCGAGTATCGGTTCGATACCAGGTACCAGCACTCGTCCTCGTTCTCGTCAATGGGCTGCCGATACCGAGAGTTTGTAACTTTGACAAAGTTACAAACACTTGACAAACACTGAATAGAGCGGGTTCAGGGCTTTTAAAAGAGCTGTAGCATGTTCATGTTGGTCAAAGTGTGGCCGTGTTAAAGACGACACTCGCTGTTATGCTAACAGTGCCTCATTAGCAGTTAGCTCGTTAGCAGTTAGCTCGGAGCGCAGACTGCAAAGATGAAGTGTAAATATTAAAGCCAGGTGCTTTTCTAAATAAATTATATTGGAATTATACCAAACTACAGTGATTTCAGTAGAAATTTAAAACAGCCTCAAATAAGTATTTTAAGATGAAAAAGTGTCTATACTATAAAAATCCTGTGAAATGAATTAGATTTACCACTAGAATCAAACACCTGTAAAAATAATGTCTGGTATCGGTATCGGTACTCGATATCGGTGAGTACTCGAAATGAAGCACTTGCACTCATATTTGTTTTGGAAAAAGTAGTATCGGTGCATCCCTGGGGACAGTAATTGGCCTGTTTCTCCAGACCTGGAAAATGCATGGAAAATAAGAGTCTATATTTTGTCCTTGAAAATGTGTCCACACTTTGTTTATTGGCTCAGATGAAAGAGCCTGGGCAGGGCCTTGGTGTCACACACAGACTTATTCTCCTGTGTTATAAATACAACACTAGACTCTCAAGCACCGTTCACACGTGAGTGAGGCCTCAACACTTTGTATAAGTTAATACCTTTGGGTTCACGTGTTTTCTCCATCTTTAGAAAATACTTTTATGGAGATGGAGACAATATCGTGCGTTTGCCTTGGTGTATAATTAATTTGCAGTAGGTGGACTTCGGGTATAGCCTTAAGCTTAGACCACATGTTTATTATAAAAAACTAATCTGTAATCTGTCCTGGAAAAGTCCTGGAAAATGGTTTCAAGCAGAGCGTGGCAACCCTGATCTGAGCAAAATATTTTTCAAATCAGAACCCTGTGCTTTTGTGTAACATCCTCGATCCTTCCACGAAAACCACAATTACGTAAGAG
Source organism: Periophthalmodon schlosseri (assembly GCA_000787095.1). Taxonomy (NCBI): domain Eukaryota; kingdom Metazoa; phylum Chordata; class Actinopteri; order Gobiiformes; family Gobiidae; genus Periophthalmodon; species Periophthalmodon schlosseri. The sequence continues at coordinate 2,765 of KN477338.1, forward strand.
CCGACATCTTTACGGCGTCTTTGTATTTCGGGCTTGTTCATTTTAACGCTGTAATCCTTCCTCGAGCAGGTTGGCCGATAGTTCAGGGCTCCATCTGCTCAGTAATCCTCTGGCTTGTCCCTCTCAGTCTTTGGACCTGGTTGCGCTGTCAGCAGACGTGGCTAACATCTGGGTAACGGGCCTTCGCTACCTACTGGCGCACCCCTCGGTCATCGGGGCGTCCGGAGGAGTCGGCGGCGGAGGCGGAGTCCTGCCCGAGGGGGGAAGCGTCTCGGTAGAGGGAAGTCTGGGGAGTAAGATGAGGAGCGAGTGGCTGTCGGCGGAGTTTGCGGCGGTGGATGAAGACGGGTATGGCATCGTGTGTCGGCGGATTTGCGGCGGTGGATGAAGACGGGTATGGCATCGTGTCCGAGGACGTGGCGGTGTCGACCATCTGTAAACTGTGTCCTGGGATCAAAGAGGCGAAGGTAAAGGAAGAAACGGTGGAGCACGACACAGTGACATCTGACACGGGGGGTTAAAATGTTAAATCTTCGTATTAACCTTCTACATGATCCTGGGGTTTTTATTTCACTATTGTGTCTGTAAATCAACATATGAACATTAATAACAGACGAATCAGGCGCCTTCTTTCCCCGAGGTCGCTCCTGTAGCGTTAGCAACAGGTTTGATTGACAGCGTTGCTAAGCGCCCGCTCCCTGCTAAACCAGAAGTGCGGGCGGAAATGGGCGTTACCTTCAACAGCCTCGCTCCTGATTGGCTCTTTGGTTGCTATGATACTCGCTCCACATTGGCCCCTGTAACTGCTCCAGGGCCGAACGCTGTGGTGACGTCACACTCACTCAGTCACTTCATACAGACTGTGGTTCTCTATCAGGCAAAAGTTTGGACACGCCTCTCATTCAGTGTTTTTTTTTCTTTATTTTTACTACTTTCTTCGTTTTATACACAAACAGAAAACATCAAATATATGAAGTAAGAAATATAGAATTATGTAGCAAAGAAAAAAGTTAACTCAACAAAGGAAAGGGTGGATACTTTGAGGATTTTAATATAAAATATAAAAAAATATTTAGTAGAGTTGTTGTTTTTTTTTTTACCTTTTTTTTCTTTACTACATAATTCCATATTTAGTTGTTGTTTTTTTTTTACCTTTTTTTTCTTTACTACATAATTCCATATTTCTTACTTAGAGTTTTAAAAATAGTTGTAAAGTATTAGTTGTAAAAATAAAGAAAAAAAAAAAAACACTGATTGAGAGGCGTGTCCAAACTTTTACATTAAGCTAATCTTCTGGCTGGATCATTCTGACCCGTCTGACCCGGGTACAGCGCGATGCCGCCCCCTGCTCCTGTCACCCAGCGTCACCGATGGGTCAAATGCAGAGGACACATTTGCCCACGAGGAAACTCACTCTTACACTAGAATGAAATACCGTAAATGTGAAGAAACCGTCGAGTTGTGTCGTTAATGTGTTGATTACTTTAGCTGGATGTATATCTTTATTTTTCTTGTGCAAAAATAGTTGAAGAAACTCCCTTTTCCGGTCAGACTTTGAGCTCGTCTTTTCATGCCCTACTTTGAGACTCCACTAAGCTTCCAGACATTTTTAATAACCTTATCAATCCAATCAAAAACTTCCAAAAACTAATTTTGGAACATTTATATAACAGAGAGTTGAACCCAGGACAGAACAACGCAGACCAGACCTCAGCACCATTGGCTGCAGCTTGTCAAGTGCCAAAGACCTGTCACTGTGAGAGCTGTGGCCATGTGCAGGTGACGCTGTGCTCGCTCCGGCGGCAGGAGAGCTGTGTTTTCTGCTCATTTGCTTCGGCCTTTGTGTTTGAAGTGGATGAAGGTCTAATCTTCAGCCCGAGGCCCGAGGCTTTTGTTCCTTTGTTGGTTTGTCAGGTGTGTCACCTGTTACTCACTTGCACCAGACTCTTATGATCTCGCCCACTGCTTAAACACGGGTCTGCAGAGGCCGTGGATCCCTGTGGAAACTCGAGGAGGAGCTCAGACGTGCGTTGGCTCATGTGAGATTGAAGTGTGCGATTGAGCCGAGATTATAGTTCTGAGACTTCAAAGACTTTTTATTCAGATTAATATATGGCTCAGGCTTATTTTCCCACTTTTCCCACCACTCCCTCTCACCGCAAGCACAGGTGCATTTGTCTCTGCCAAAAAGCAGGCTCGCTTCTCCACAGATATAACTTGTAACTCGGCCTAGTTCTCTAATCTGTAATCTCCGGGGAGCGGTAACTTCCTCTCCAGAGAAGTTCCATAGTGCTCCTTTAACGCGATACATATTCTGTTATAATTACCTGTGTCCTCTGTGTTTTCCAGGTGCGTCTTCGCTTTAAGGAGATCCAGCGCAGTAAGGAGAAGCTGACGTCCCATGTGACGCGTGAGGAGTTTCAGGAGGCGTTCTGCGAGCTGTGCACGCGGCCTGATGTTTACTTTCTGTTAGTCCAACTGTCCAAAGACCGTGAGTGTTTGGACCCCCAGGACCTCAGGCTGTTCCTGGAGACGGAGCAGGGCTTGTCTCTGGCCACCACTGAGGGCTGCTGGGAGCTGCTGAGGAGATATGAGCCCTCAGCGCAGGGCCAGGAGAGGGGGCTGATGGGAATCGACGGCTTTGCCCGGTATCTGCAGTCTCCAGAGTGTCAACTCCTGGACCCTGAACACCAAGGAGTCTGCCAGGACATGAACATGCCTCTGTCGCACTATTACATCAGGTGAGCAGATTAAGCACCACAGTAATATCTGACGTTCACATTTACACGCACTCATGGTGTTGTCCTCACGCACTGACTCTGACACCTCCTGTTTCTCAGCACATCGTACCGCTCCTATCTCCTGGATGACCAGGTCCACGGCAGGGCTGACCTCGGCGGACTTATAAAGGCCTTGCAGGCCGGCTGTCGCTGCCTGGAGCTCGGGATCACTGACGGCCGGGAGGGGGAGCCTCTTCTGGGGGTGGACCTCGGGCCGGATATCCCTCGTCATCATCACCATCATCATCATCACCACCACGCCCCGGTCACCATCCGCTCCGCTCTGGAGGTGGTCAACAAGTACGCCTTTCTGACGTCGCAGTACCCGCTCCTCATTTACCTGTGCCATCGCTGTACGCCCTCCCAGCAGCGGGTCATGGCACAGCACCTTAAAAAAGTGTTCGGGCCTCGCCTGTACACCCCCGAGGCGCTCCCGGTCACTCTAGGGGGGCGGGCCACCACTCTGCCCTCCCCAGAGCAGTTAAAGGGGCGCGTTCTTATTGTAGGAAAGAAGCTGCCCTCGGAGCTGGACGACTCCGACGGAGAAGTGTCTGAGGAGGACGAGGAGATCGGAGGAGGCGGGCCTTTAGCCGGCCGCAGAATGACCATCCCCGGCGAGGAGGAGCTGGGCGTGGTGCTGGTAGTGCCCCCTCCCTCTCAGCCCCGGAAACTGCGGCTCCACAAAGAGCTGTCAGACCTGGTGAGTATCGTTCGGACGGGCAGTCGCAGCTTCTACGCTCAGAGGGCCACTTTTAAACTGGCACAGCAGCAGTCTCCTCCCAGCAGCCCCTGCACCCCGGGCACGCCGCTGCCCCCCGAGCCGCCGTACTGGACGCTGTGCTCTCTGGGGGAAGGAGAAGCCGGACGTCTGAGCAGCGAGAGCCCGGAGGACCTGGTCATGTTCACCAAACGCACTCTGACCAGAGTCCGGCCCAGCTCTGTGAGGCTGGACTCTAGTAACCCCAACCCCCAGGGCTACTGGAAGGGAGGGGTGCAGCTCGTGGCCTTGAACCAGCAAACCCCCGGTGCCATGCTGGACCTTCACCGAGGACGCTTCTCTCAGAACGGAGGCTGCGGCTTTGTGCTCAGACCTGCCGTCATGAGAGACGAGGTGTCGTACTTCAGCGCCCACACGCAGGGCTGCGTCCCCGGGGTTCCTCCGCAAACGCTCCGCGTTAAGGTGCCGTCCTTTTCCTCTGACATCACAAATATAATCGTATATACAGAGTCCCGTGTGTTTCATCTGTACATTGTGCCGCGCAGGTGATTAGCGCCCATAACCTGCCCAAGCCCCAGGGGTCGGGCGCTAAGGGCGAGGTCATCGACCCGTACGTGGTCCTGGAGCTGCACGGCGTCCCTGCGGACTGCGCGGAACAAAGGACACGCACGGCCGCTCAGAACCAGGACGACCCGCTGTTTGACGAGACCTTTGAGTTCCAGGTGAGGACTCGGCGTTCTCTGCTGTTCTCGAAGGACACGCTGTCTCATCTCTTTGTGCCATTTTAAAATCTTCTTATTATCACCTAAGATACTTTCCCCCATGGTGTTTACAAAATACAGTTGTTTTTTTTTTTTTTTGCAGAAATGAGAAAAGAACATTTAGGCTTGAGGCTCAGCGGTTACATTCTGTACTAATTGAGTCTATGTGGTATTATGATTTACAGCAAATACATAGGCCAATGCAGTGAATGGGAAAAACCTTTTACATAACAGCATGACATGAAATAATCCTGTTTACATCATCTGTGGGTGATCAGCTTTTCTCTAATATTTCCCACGTGACAAACACAACTGTAATTACAAATCGTTTTCTATTTAAAACATATTTATATTAAAAAACAGACCCAGTATTATGCGATTGGCTTGCGCTTGTATCTGGAAATAAAAAGTCGAATTAGTTTTTCCATTTTAAAGGCGCCGTTGCACTATGATCCGCAGCAGAGACGCTGACCGGGCTCCGCCGTTTGAGCCGGTGCAGCGTTCGGGACGTGAGCCGTGATGACAGGCTTCAGCGGCACAAACCAAACTGGAGTCTGACGCGTCCCCCGAAGAAAAAAGCCTTTTAAAATACCCTGTTTCTGAAAGAGCTTTTGGCAGTAAATTATGTGGAGAGGAGGCGAGCGATTACCGACTCAAATCACACATTTTGTTAACGGAAGCTTTAAAAATAATATCGAGTCTGTGTCATTCTAACGGCTGTATTCATCTTCATTAAAGCGCCCGTGCCGCTGGGTGAGGATATATGGGGGCGGAGGTAGGAGCCCATCTGTCACAGGTTTGACGGACAGACGCTCGTGATTGGACAGGAGCCGTGCGCCGTGGCAGGTGATGGATTAACCCGTGTGTGACCCGCAGATCTGTGGAGAGGTAGAGTTACTTAAAGATTCATACGGCGGCGCGACGACGGCGGTTAGCGAGGATATGTCTGTAGATGTAGAGCATAAAGTGCCGCTGTGACTGTGTGTAGAAATGGACATCGCTAACCTGCTGGCCGCTGCGCTCCGGTTCACTTTCTATTGAAAAACTGTGACCCCTCTCTTTAAAACTGCTGCCGTCAGACTCGTCATTCTGGTCGTATTAACCCTCTACGTGATCCTGGGGTTTTTATTTCGCTATTTTCCTCGTAGATCAATAAACATTAATAACAGACAAATCCGGCGCCTTCTTTCCCCGAGGTCGTTCACGTTAGCATTAGCGACAGGTTTGGTTGACAGCGTTGCGATGCGCTGGTTTAGCAGGGAGCGGGCGCATTGCAACGGAAAGGGGCGTTACCTTCCGCAGCCTCGCTCCGGATTGGCTCTTTGGTTGCTACGATACTCGTTGTCGAAATTCCAAACGTGGAACTCGGCTCCAGATTCGCCCCATAACCGCTCTAGCCTCGATGAACTATGGGTAACATCACGCTCGCTCAGTCCACTGGTGGTGACGTCGCGCTCACTCAGTCACTTCTTCTTCTTCTGACACAGACGTATTTTCTCGCGTTGTTTTCAGACAAGAGGAGAAACTGGACGTTGTGTTTGTCCGAATAACGGCGCAGAGGTTGGGACACACACAGATACAGTTGATATGCAAAAACGGGGAAAGCCCCACGATGATGTAACATAAATATGCCCCACCCAAAATAATATAGTGTAATAAAAGCCTGCGTCTCATGAGCCTGACTTGGACCCAGCCTAAGCTCCAGGGCTGTGTTCACTTCCATCTCTTTCCAGCTGCAGTGTCCTGACAGGCCTTTTCCACACTTTCTCCCACATTTTAGAGAAATCGTGCCCATTTTGGATCAGCTGCAAAAACCTCAAATGTGTTTCAACCATATCCCGGGATGCAATTTGTTCTGTTGGTCGTCCTTCATGTTTTTGGTTTTTGTCAGTTTGTGAACAACTTAAGAACACACTTAGGATTAATAATATATATTTACATTTACTCTAAAAATCCACTGATTAAATCTGACCTGGCATTTTTGATGATTCTATTTTTTGTAAACACAAACCAAAAACCTTTTTTTTTTGTTCTATCCATCGAGTTTTTGTTGGAACCACCATTACAATTTGTTGGAACTATTACTATTACTTCTACTACAACTACAACTACTGTAACTATTACTACTACTTCTACTACTATCATTTTTCGTGGCCATGTAAATGTCCTGACTGACGGGTTTGGTCGACGAGACACAGAGATCTGACCTTTATTTTATTGTCTTTAAGAAAAGTGTTTGCCTTAAACTTGATTTAATTAGCTGCTCAGAGCCGTTCTGCACATAAGAGCCGTTCTGCACATAAGAGCCGTTCTGCACATAAGAGCCGTTCTGCACATATGAGCCGTTTTGCACATAAGAGCCGTTCTGCACATATAAAGAGCCGTTCTGCACATAAGAGCCGTTCTGCACATATAAAGAGCCGTTCTGCACATACAAAGAGCCGTTCTGCACATATAAAGAGCCGTTCTGCACATAAGAGCCGTTCTGCACATATAAAGAGCCGTTCTGCACATAAGAGCCGTTTTAAACATATAAAGAGCCGTTTTGCACACACAAAGAGCCGTTCTGCACATATGAGCCGTTCTGCACATACAAAGCTTATAGCCGTCTCAGAGCCGTTCTGCTCAGAGTTGTTCTGCACACACAAAGAGCCGTTCTGCACATACAAAGAGCTGTTCTGGACATATAAAGAGCCGTTCAGAGTGACCTGTCGTTGTCACACTGAGGAGCTGGGCTTGGATGACCAGCCCTGACTACTACAACGACTACTACAACGACTACTACAACGACTACTACAACGACTACTACAACGACTACTACAACGACTACTACAACTACTACTACAACGACTACTACAACGACTACTACAACGACTACTACAACGACTACTACAACGACTACTACAACGACTACTACAACGACTACTACAACGACTACTACAACGACTACTACAACGACTACGACTACTACTACAACTACTACTACTACAACTACTACTCTTACTGTTACTATTTCTACGACTACTATTACTACTACAACCACAACCACAACTACTACTATAATTACTACTACTCTTACTCTTACTATTGCTATTACTACTACTACTAGTACTACAACTACACAGTCAGCCAGGTACCGCAGTATTTATACTTTTGTCTCTACACAACCTTTGCCTAAATAGAGAAAACTTGAGCAAACACAAAAATCGTGTCTCTTATTGTTAGTCGTGTCCTTCCTCCTTCTGTTTGTGAAAAAACCTCCTTGTGTCTCAGAGCTGTGCAGAATCAAAACATTTCACTTATTTTCATTTGGAGTTGAATGTTTACTGCTGTAACGCTCGTCTCGTTGCCCTCGGTTACTCAAAGCAGATGCGCGGAACATATGCAGACACGTGCAAACGGAACCGTCTCGGCGCGTGAGAAAGGACTCGAGCCGCGCGGCGGCGGCTCACTTCCTCAGCCTTAGGACTTCATACGGCTCAGGAAGCGTTCGACATAAACACGCAGGGTCCGGCTCCGAGGAAAACCACTTTCTATTTTCAGCTGCAAGTTGAAATAATTAAGTTCCCATTAGATTACATAAGTGGAGTGTGTGAGCTTCATGCAGGAAACCCCTGTGTTATGGCAACGTGTCCATTTCTGTAGTAGTCATAATACTGTGTGTGCGCTAGCTCTGTGCACGCTAGCTGTGTGCGTGCTAGCTCTGTGCACGCTAGCTCTGTGCGCGCGCTAGCTGTGTGCGTGCTAGCTCTGTGCACGCTAGTTCTGTGCACGCTAGCATGTTTGCTCTCAATTTGGGAGGAAATTGTCTATTAAGATGTTGACTCTCTTCCTCTGAGAATAAAAATGCAAATATATTTTACTTAAAGGTCCATGTTCCTCTATTCTCTGATCTGTTCTAATGTCGTTTCCTCGTCACAAACAGACCTGGAGTTGTGTTTTGTTTCATTCACACACGTTTAACACAAACCCTGCATATTTTGGCTGAGTTCTTCTCTCAAACTGAAAATGCTCTGTTCCACCTTGTGATGTCATGTGGTAATACCATAGACTATTTATATAAATGGACGTAGCTAACCTGTTAGCCGCCATGTTTCAAACAGAAAGTGATCATGGGCGCACTTCCGGCTCCATCGACTCTGGCTCCAGTTCACTTTCTATTGAAAAACTGTCCCCTCTCTCTGTACCTGCTGATGTCAGACTCGTCGTTTTGGTCTTAAATGTTCGTATTAACCCTCTACATGATCCTGGGGTTTTTATTTCACTACTGTGTCTGTAAATCAACATATGAACGTTAATAACAGACAAACCGTAAAAGGAGCTGTTAACTTGAAAACTACCACTTCGTGACATCACAAGGTGGAACAGAGCGTTTTGAGGTTTGGAGATGTTACAGACTGATAATAAAGTGTTACTCAAACATGTGTGAATGAAACAAAACACAACTCCAGGTCTGTTTTTGAAGCGTTGTAACATGGCTTAACGCTCACAAGAGTCAGTTTTGCATAATATATGAGCTTTAATCAAAACAGATGCAAACGCAGTAACATGTTTGAAGTGGAAATACAGTTATGGTCCTGAATGTAACTGTATCTGTAATGCATGACTCTAGTATTCTAATGTATTTGTACTGGAGCGTTATCATGCAAGAGCCAGCACACAAAGAACACTTGTCTGCCCACTCACTGTGTTTTCCAATCACAACTGTTGGGCTCAATATTAACTGCGAGGTGGAAGCGAAAATGAAATCTTACTGTTCTCCTCCATTTCATCATCCCATAGCTCCGCAAGTGACACCGCGTAAGAGTAGTGTACGTGTTTTCATATGAATGTAGAGACTAACTGAGCCGCGTACAGCAATAAGCAGCTAATCAAGTGTATCTTTCCC
>JACM01064000.1:0-12240 GCA_000787095.1 Periophthalmodon schlosseri
AGTCTTGACTGGGCTCTGGCTCTGTATTTGAACTTTATCTACAGATGGATGTGTTTTATTTGGCTTCATTGATCTTGTTAAAGAGGCGGCGTCTGTTGTGACTTTGGGCTGTGTAAATATAAAGTGACCTGAAGCTGGTCAGGACTCACCTCCAGGAGGAAACGCCTCAGGTCCAGACTCCTCAGAGGAAACTTCACATAAGTGTCCACTTTATTCCTCATGAAGGTCGTCCAGTGGAACCGCTTCAGATGCAAACACAAAACCTACAACACAACGTCATCTTTAGTTCTCCACGCAGTTAATATTAATGATAATTATTATTATTTTGTATCATTTTTATTATTATTATTATTATTACGATTATAACGAGTTTGGTCAGATTTACTTTGGGCAGCTTCTTTATCCAGAACTTCTTAGTTGATTTCTGGCGTTTCTTACACTTGAGGCAGTGGTACAGTTCAGTCTCATCAAGTTCCTCTAAATCAGTGAAGCTGTGTAAACAGTCTGACAAAAGACAGGCACAGTTAAAGCTGCTGCATCACACAAACTGACTCCTGTAGCTTTAAGTCATGTTCTAATGTCCTCCTCAGAAACACACCTGGAGCTGTGTTTTGTTTCATTCACATGTTTGAGTAACACTTTATTATTAGTCTGTCTACATCTCCAAAGCTCAAAATGCTCTGTTCCACCTTGTGATGTCATGAAGTGGTAGTTTTCAAGTTAACAGCTCCTTTTACCTTTAGTTCAGTGGAGCTTGTCAATTCCAGGACTGACATGATCCAAATGATTCTAGTGAAGGTGTGTGGAGTTTAAAAACACAGTGGAGCACTTCCTGTATTACCACATGATGACATCACAAGGTGAAACAGAGTGTTTTCAGTTTGAGAGAAGAACTCATCCTAAATGTGCAGGGTTTGTGTGTTAAACATGTGTGAATGAAACAAAACAACTCCAGGTCTGTTTGTGACGAGGAAACGACATTAGAACAGATCAGAGAGCGGTGCATTATGGGCCTTTAAGTACTGACCGTACAAAGTGCAGGGGGGGCCGGGCTCCTGGTCTTTACTCTTCTTCTGCCTGAACTGACGGGGAATGTCCAGAGACAGATCTGAACCAGAGCAAAATGGACATAAGCTCCACGGCTGTGTTTAGACTGAGATTTAAGGTAAATCTGAGGGTCGACCCAAAGGAGACACCAGATCAAACATGTTCAGCTCAACTCGTCTGTGACACTTATAAAACAAAAATAAAACACTAAAGGAATTTTCTCACCAAGAAACGGGTCAAACTTGCGAGATTCTGTTCCACAAATCAAACAGTTGACTTCATTCTGAAGAACACCTCCAAAGAGACTCGTGACCAAACTGACACTGCCATTTCTGAAACAACACACACACAAAGACACAAAGACACACACAGACACACACAAAGACACACACACGCAGAGACACAGACACACACACAGAGACAGACACACACACACACAGAGACACACACACACACACACAGACACACAGACACACAGAATGCATCTGATCATTTTAAAAAGATATTGTGTGTGGTTTATTGATACTTTGCAGTGACGTCACACTGGGGGTGTTCTACATGTATGTCTATGGTGGAATGTTCAGCAGTTACCATGGTGACACAATGCACACATTAGCAAACACTGCCAAAACGTTTTTAGGATAAGTCTGCAAAACACAACAAAAGTGATTTAAAGAGCTCATGTTCAGGAGCCTGTGGTCAGTCCGAGCTCATGGTCCTGTTCAGGAGTTTGATTTTACACAAAAAGGTGAGAGTGACTCACTGAAAAACTGTTGGCTAATGCTAATGCTAATGCTAATGCTAATGCTAATGCTAATGCTAATGCTAGCTAGCTTGTGACTGTGATGTGTGAGAGACTTGATTAACAGCACAGATCACCTGTTGAAGTTCAGATAAGTCAGTTCTTTTTGGTCAAATTGTATTAAAACAAAGCTCAGATTAAAGTTTAAGTTGAGTCACAGAGCTTCAGACAGAGCAGTGCCTACAGTTAGCGTCACACCCCCAGAGAATGTGGATGACATCAGCTGCACAGTATCACTGTTCCATGTGTGTTTTATATAAACAGCTCTTACACACAGCCTTTGTCCTGTGGGGCCTGGTCCTCAGACAGGTGCACGTCTCCGTTGTGTCTCTGCGGCTCCCTGTGGAGCGGCTCCCTGTGGAGCGGCTCTCTGTGGAGCAGCTCTCTGTGGAGCAGCTCTCTGTGGAGCAGGTCCAGGAGGTATCTCATAAACTCGTGTGCGTCCTGCTGCTGGTAGCCTCTACACACAGACACCATTAAACCCTGGACGGTGGTGTTGACCGTCCACCGGCCTCATTATACCACTTCTGTTGAGTTAAGTGAGAGGAGCAGTGTTACCTGAAGCTTGGCATGAGCTTCCAGATGGTGTAGAACAGAGAGTCTGGACTGTACGCCGTCTGGTTTCCCTGCCACAGTGAGCAGAGGGTTTTTCTGACCTCCTCCACCAAAGATCTGAGACACAGAGAGTTTAGGGTTTATGGTGATATGAGCCATGTTAGTCCTTAAAGGGCCACATGACATTATTCTCTGTTCTGATGTTGTTTCTTCATCACAAACAGACCTGGAGTTGTGATTTGTTTCATTCACACATGTTTAACACACAAACCCTGCAGATTTAGTTCTTCTCTCAAACTGAAAACACTCTGTTCCACCTTGTGATGTCATCATGTGGTAATACAGGAAGTGCTCCACTGTGTTTTTAAACTCCACACACCTTCACTAGAATCATTTGGATCATTTCAGCCCTGGAATTTCGAATCTCTACTGAACTAAAGGTAAAAGGAGCTGTTAACTTGAAAACTACCACTTCATGACATCACCTTAAATCACCACTTCATGACATCACAAGGTGGAACAGAGCATTTTGAGGTTTGGAGATGTAGACAGACTAATAATGAGTTTGAGTGTTACTCAAACGTGTGAATGAATCAAAACACAACTCCAGGTGTGTTTTTGAGGAGGACATTAGAACATGACTTAAAGCTCACAGGGGTCTGTGTGACACAGGCCTTTATACTGTGGCAGATCAGTGTGAGGAGGGTCTTACACACTGGAGTCCCCCTGGCTGCGGGTGTGGTACATCCTTCCTGCTGCTTTGCCGCTGAGCTGAGCGGCTGCTGGCAGAGCCTTGAAGAAACAGCTGAACTCTTCGATATTACTGTTGGACAAATGAAAAACAAAACATTTAAAAAAGACATTTAAAAAAGGCTAAAAAGGATCAAGTTTGAACTAATCAGAGAAAACATGTCCCAGTTAGTTCCCTGTGCAGTGAGTCCTGTTGACACTTTGCAGCTGATGTCATCAACATTCAGTGGGGGTGTGAAGCTAACTGAAGCACTGCTATGTCTGAAGCTCTGTTACATTATTTTAACACAATTTGACCAGAAAGAGCCGACTTATCTAGAGCTACGACAGATTTGTGCTGTTAAACAAGTTCCTCTCAAATAACATCACAGTCACAAACCAGCTAGCATTAGCATTAGCATTAGCCAACAGTTTTTCAGTGAGTCTCTCACCTTTTTGTGTAAAATCAAACTCCTAAACAGGACCATGAGCTCGGACTGACCACAGGCTCCTGAACATGTGCTTAAATCACTTTTGTTTATATTGTTTTTTGTTTTCAGACGATCTTAAAACTTTTTTCTCAGTGTTTGCTAATGTGTGCATTGTGTCTCCATGGTAACTGCTGAACATTCCGTCCATAGAGATGCATGTAGAACACCCCCAGCGTGACGTCACTGCAAAGTCATCAGTTCATTAACCCGGGTCTCGTCTCATTCTGAAACTAAAGTAAATCTAAAACCTCTTCACTTTTTCGTTCCCAAAAGCAGCAGCTCTGAGTGCCCCGTGTCTCTGCATGTGCCCAGAGCGGCCCGACAAAGGGGCTCGAGGCCCTCGTGCCCCTTTAGGACTGGCACAGTCAGAACTGGCACAGTCAGAACTGGCACAAAAAGAACTGGCACAGAGAACGGATCAGAGCTGCAGAGACAGAGTTAACTGAGACTCTCCTTTGTGGCAGTGATGAACAACCACCAAATATTTTACAGCAAAATCAACTTTACTGAAACACACAGTTACAAAAAAAGTGGCCAAATGTGCAAGAGATTATAAAATAATGAAATATAACATATCATACATGACTCACAACACAGAGACTGAAAGGGCGTTTTCAACGACATTCTTAAATATAGATAAGACAAACTGGAAAGTGCACTTAAATATACTTAAATAAATATACTTAAGACAAAGATATAAACAGTTATTGCTATATTATGTCAAATTAAAAACTCAAACTGTTATAACTCTCTCATCCTCCCATAACTTATCTACTGTGTGGAAATAATTATAAAAACAAATATTAATTCCATTTTCTTACTTCAAAAAGAAAGCTATTAGAATTGTAAACTATGCAGATAACTACGCCCCGACAAATGGACTTTTTATATAATTAAACCCATTAAAATGACATGATCTTGTCTCAGTACAACCACTGTGATGTTTAAGGCACATAATAATGTGCTCCCCCAGTGAGTCCAAGACATGTTCAAACCCAGAGGGAGCAGGTACAAACTGACCAAAGAAAATAAACTAAATGTATATTCCAGATATTTCAGATGTCCACAATGATTTTCTTACTCAAAGCATTTTATTTCACCTAAACTTTCACTCTTTTGGTGGCATGTATTTGTTCTTCTATCTTTCCTTTTTGTTATCGTTCACTTAACAATGTAATAGTATTTGTTTTTAACTGTTTGAGATCTTTACTGTATCCTGAGTTTTAAAGCCCTGAGCCTCATGTGTTTTTACCTGAGCGACTGAAGGACAGCGTTCATGAAGCAGGTGTTCCCGAGATTCCTCAGACCCGTAGCTGCCAAAGTCCCGTCCTGACAAACAGAGACTGAATAAACAAAACCACACCAGCTGCTGGACGACTGCAGGCAAATAAACTAGTAAAATAAAAAGCATTTCTCTTGCCTTAAAATGTTAATGTCAGGTTAATGTTAATGTAAAATCAACTCTCAGGATGTGACGATGTCCAAATCTCTCTGTGGTATTTTCATGATCTGCATCTCATGGTCGATATTTTGTGGAGGCTAACAACACTGTGACTATGCTGCTTTTCCGTCATAACTCAAATAATTAAGATTTAATAGTGCTTCATAACAGTTATTCATGATGGAGATTGGACTGAGACAGAGCAAAGGATCATGGGACATGTAGTTCTGTTTTTTTTTAGCTGTTGCTGCATCATAAGAATGACTTTAAGCAAAAAAGCTTATAATTCTATATGTATTGTGTCAGCCCAAGATATTATTGTGAGACTTCTGACGATACGAGATCACGATGTTTGTTACATCCCTGTTCAATACATCTTTAATGTTCTAATAATTAATCTGTAAATAAACAGGAACAGACTTACATTTGTTTTCAGTATTTTGCTGTCAGGACCAGAACTTTCTTCAAGTTTACGTTTTCTCTCACCTAAAAGACTAAAAGAACATTCATCACCATGTCTTAATAATAAAATTAATTATTATTATTATTACAGTTTTGTCCCATAAAGTCAAACTTACTTTTCTAAATTCTGTAAATGTTCTCTGACCTTCTGCACTTGTCCCAGAGCTGTGTCATTGACAACAAACTCATCACATCTGTAACTACAAAGAAATCGATTCAGTTACACAAAGGTTGTATAAAAATCGTTTCTATTTAAACTATATTAAAAAGAGTCAACTCTTTACCAGAAGATGCTGTAGTTGGTGCAGTCCATACAAACACAGTGCTGGCCTTCCTCCTTCTCCAGCTTCTCTCCATCGTCGTGACTGGAGCTGGAACTGTCCTCATAGTGTTTCACTGCGTGTGCGTTCACGTATCTGCACACGCACACACACGCGCACACACACACACACACACACACACGCACACACACACGTTTTTTTTTTTTTAAATAACTGAGACTTAGAAAAATTGCAAAATCGTGAAATTGAGGATTATAATGAAACAAGTTTACTCAGGACATTCTTACTTTCAAAGCAAAGTTATTGTGCAATTTAATAATCTCATTCCAATTGAAACTATTAGATTAGATTATATATTTATACAAATGTGACTGAAGGCAGTTTTCAGTTTCTTAAAACAACAAGAATGAAAATGGAAAGAGCTCCTCCTCTTTCCCCTCACAGTTTCTCCTGACATCGATTAAATTCACAATCGTCCAGTGTGTGCAAAAAAGAAAAAAAAAAAAAAAAAAAAGGTTTTATTTTCTGGCCATACCGCCCAGCCCCTGTCACGATGTAATTATGACAACTCAAAAAATGATCTCC
The DNA here is from genome assembly GCA_000787095.1 of Periophthalmodon schlosseri. Classification (NCBI taxonomy): domain Eukaryota; kingdom Metazoa; phylum Chordata; class Actinopteri; order Gobiiformes; family Gobiidae; genus Periophthalmodon; species Periophthalmodon schlosseri. The sequence goes on from JACM01064000.1 coordinate 6,394, forward strand.
AGTTAAAGCTTGAACAGCAGCTACATTTAGAATCTCATCAAACACCTGCTGAAGTGTGTCAGATAATCAATGTATTTTAGAGTAACTGTTGTATTTGAAAGTACAATCAGATTTAAAATAACTGCCGCATAGTTTGCACTTTTCTGCATTTTTTAAAATAAATTTTCCTTCTCCAAACTTGCACGTGATCAGAAAGAAATCAAACTAGTCCATCCCATCATATTTAACCGTTTAGGCGCCACTTTAATGCTCTGAGATCAGTCACTGATGGATTGATGGGTTTGTGGCGCGCATGTAAACACTGCGGTTCACTGAGCAGATACTCACCTTCCACAGTGGACCTGCAGACAGGTCAGACACATCCATGAGTTCTGATCAGATCTGCAAACTGTGGGATAAATCAGACTTAGCGGAGAAAGCGCAGTTTTCATGTGACGCGGAGCTGCTCCTGCTCCTCTCACCTTCACAGCCCCAGGAGGACGGGCAGCCCGGGGGTAAACGGTACGAGTCCAGCCCTGAGCCCACGGAGCCGCTCAGATGAGGACACTCCATCAGTCACGCTTCACAAATGGAACAAACTGAACCGGGCTGAAACAACAAGGAAACGAGGATTCACCGGAGCTAAGCTAACACAAGCTAGCAGCGCCAGCCCACACACCGCGGAGCGCTTTTACACTTTTTTCACACGTCCACAATTTTACTACTAAATAAACGTGACTTTATGAAAATATTTGTTGCGATAGAACACGTTAATTTACATGAAAATCGGGACTTTATTTTTTGGAACGATAACTACAAACCTTTGCCTACGTCACTAAAGGAAGTGACGTAGGCGAAACCTGCGGCGCGGTGGAGGGAAAAAATTAAAATAAACTTTTCACATTTATCACATTTCACACAAAACTTATCCAACTAATAATTAATAATATTTTAGAAGGTGGTCAGTCTTATGAATATTTTATATTTTCTTTATTATGCGCTAATAATTAGTTTACGCATGCGCACACCTTATCGTTGCCTTTTACTGAGCCAATTAGCGCTTATTATTGCTCATAAAAAGACCCACTACGCCTACAAATGATGAAAAACTATTATATACATTAAAGAGCTTTAATTTGAGACATTTAGGCCAATCCTTAATGAAAGCTTCAGTCTATAAAATATTTTTTATTAGCCTGGTTTTCATTTCACCCATTAATGTAAACATCAGTAATTCTAACCTTTGCATTGCCTGTGTGCCTTTGGGCAAGACACTTCTTCACCCACCCTGCTTCTTTGATTGCGTGCCTGTGACTGGTAGTGCAGAGAATATATGCAATTTGTTAAACAAGTTCACATATCTTTATTGGAACAACATTGTGCTGTTTGAACGATTCCTAATCTGGCAAAATAAAACAAAAGAGCTGATAAAATATCCAATAGCTTCAACTCAAAATAGTTTCAGTTACACGTCACTGTTCACAAGGCCTAATTGTATCGTACACTGTTTCATTTAACATTTTAAAAACAAAGATCTTTAGTGTTCAGTCAAGTCTTCACAGATTAAAACATTTGTACAGATTCAAAACACATAACAGCCGAGTGTAAACCTGTTTATGATCACAGTCACATGATCAGATAGAGCACTAGAGTGACCAGGCCGAGGCTGGTGGTCAGTGATTGGATCAGTAATTGAATACGTGTACCGGAAATACATACTCTGAATACTCATTTGGAATAACTGTATCTGGTACAATTACTCTTTGATTTGGTGGTATTCAGAGTCCAGTTACTTTACTAAATTAAAATGAACATGGGGGGACTTCATCTGCAATTTTGGCTTTGAACTGAACAGAATCAGTGAGAAAAATAGAGAACACAGCTCTCTCTTGTGTGTGTGTGTGTGTGTTTGTGTGTGTGTTTAATCTCTAATTAAACATAAGTTAATGCAGAACAAACAGTGCAACAAAAATCAAGCTGTTTGTAATTATACCTCATGTTTTTTCACTACAATATAATGCTAGTGTAAAAGTATTCCAAGTATTCAGAACACAGTCCTCTGATTGGACCATGTACCAGAAAACTTTACAAAATACATTTTCATTTGGGAATATGTAACTAAATACATATTCAGAGTATTCTTCCGTCGCTGCTGGTGGTGTAGGTAACCATTGGAGTGCCATATCTAGTGCTCTATCCCATCTGTCTGCGGTCACATGACCCTCGTCACATGACCCTTCACGACACCTCCGTCGGGGATTCCTGCAGAGGGACCTCCTGTTGTTGTTTTTTCCCTGCTCCTCCCTTCTTCTTTGCTTCCTTTTTCCTGGAATGAACAAAAATAGGTTGCGTTCGCTGCTCCGTAACAGTTCTGAGGGCAGATGGTGCTACTCACTTTGAGAGGACAGTTAAAACCACGATGGTTATGATGATACCACAGACAACAACAGCCAGCAGCACTCCACAAATGATCGCTGCAACGAAAATATGAAACAGAATGGTCATTATAAAATTATAATTCACAAAGGAGCTACCAGCAGGGGGCGCAAGATGGTAAAACATAGGCATTTCATTATTTTCTTGGAGCCAGAGTCCAATTTTATCACGATGTACTGGACTTTGTAATTTTCTGTGGCCATTTTGTTGTTTGTATTTTCATTACAGATTCACTATGGGCCTTCATTTCCAGTTTCCCTGTGTGCGTATGTTGTGTTGGATCTACCTTATAGACTGTATATATAAATGGACATAGCTAACCTGCATGGACGCACTTTCAGGCTCCATCGACTCTGGATCCAATTCACTTAGAAAACTGTGTCCTCTCTCTGTACCTGCTGCTGTCAGACTCGTCATTTTGGTCTTAAATGTTCGTATTAACCCTCTACATGATCCTGGGGTTTTTATTTCACTGTTGTGTCCGAATGCGCCCGCTCCCTGCTAAACCAGCGGTGTGGGCGGGAAGGGGCGTTACCTTCATCAGCCTCACTCTGGATTGGCTCTTTGGTTGCTATGATACTCGCGGTCGGAATTCTTAATATGGAACTCGGCTCCAAATCGTCCCTATACCTGCTCTGGCCTCGATGAGCTTCATTTGGAGCCGAACGCTGTGGTGACGTCACACTCACTCAGTCCACTTCTTTATACAGTCTATGCTATAAACCCACCTCTTCCCCCTGGCATTTAATACTTGAACAGGATATATTGGTGTTTTCTTGTTCTTTTCCTGTGTATTGTGTTATCTGTATATCTGTTTTTGTTGACTTTTATGTGAAGCACTTTGGTTCAGCTGTTTTAAATGTGATCTAGAAATAAACTTGATCTGAATGTGAGGCGTGTTGGAGTAAACCTTTGACTTGAGATGCTGTTTGTTTGATGCTCACCAACTGGAGTGTCCGATTCGATGTCCTCTTCCTCTACTCTGTCGTCTAAAAACACACACAACTTTTGTCATGACTGTGATCCACAGAACGAAGGAAAAATCAACAGCAGTACATACAGTTTGTACAGTATATGCTATGTCCCAAAACGTTTGAATGTGTAAATGTTGATTTGTTCACTGCTAAATACAAATATTTATTTTTTACACTTACAAATATCATTTTACAGGTTCAGCTTAGTCATTTTAGAAGTACGCTTTTTCAGTTTAGAGACATTTGTTGTGCCGAGTTTGTCTCAAAACAATTTGTAAGTGCCACGGCTCATTTGAACCTGAAGACAGCAGGGGGCGGGGCTAGAGGCACCGGGGTTGCTGTGGCAACGGCTAAACTGGTTGACGAGCTAACCTGAATTCAGACAGTACGTCACCTTTTTGTGCTTCGTGACATCACAAGGTGGAACAGAGCATTTTGAGCTTTGGAGATGTAGACAGACTAATAATAAAGTGTTACTCAAACATGTGGGAGTGAAACAAAACACAACTCCAGGTCTGTTTTTGAGGAGGAGCATTAGAACATGACTTAAAGCTCATGAGAGTCCATTTTGTGTAATATAGGACCTTTAAAGTCAAATATTGTTAGTTTACGTCATCTCTGATCCATCTTGTTTAAGTCTCTTTGGAACAGGAGAGAGCTCAACATCAACGGAGCCATTATATACATAAAACAAAAAAAGGATGATAAAGACGAATCATCTCCCCCCAAACTATTAACCAAAAACATGACATTACTTTTAGCCCAAATAGACGACAGTAAGAGAATGTTTGTTTGTTTGTTTGTTTGTTTGTTTGTTTTTTCAAATTGGCTCCTCACTCTTAATCTCACTGTTAGCATCACTGCTTCCTGTCCAGTTTTATCTCTATGAGGTTTTTGCACGAGTCAATAAAATGAATAAATATTTAAAGGTCAGGCAGTGGACAGGGAGCTGCAGGTGGGTCAGGGGTCAGAGGTCAGGGGGTTAGGGTCAGACAGTGGACAGGGAGCTGCAGGTGGATGTCACTGACAACATGTTAAACACTACACAAATAAAATGAAAACTTCACCAGAGACACTTCTGTGTTTAGAAAGAGGCATGTTTGTGTCTCAATGCTAAGGCTAATGCTAACGCTAATATTAAAACACGCCACAAACTGAAGTATTCTACATATAAATGTAACTGGGAAGTCTTTAATTAATTAGAATTTTAATAGATTGTTTATTTTATGTTTTCAGATATAAATATAAAAGTGACTGTTAGCTTCGAGACACAGTGAGCTAGCTAGCGTGCTACTGTGCACAGAACCTATTGGTTGTGTGTATTGCACTGAAAAACTTAGAACATGGATCCTTACTGTGGGTGGCCTTGCATCTCCACAAACCTGACTCTAATCAGCCTACAATAGAGCCTCCTCCTGCTTGTTTCCATGGAAATGCTGTTCCTTTGGCTATAATGTTCCACAGTATTGCAACAAACTTGTTCCGACGTATGGCTTTAACGTTCTTTTTCCACCTCCAGAGAGTTACACACTGTACCTTTACACTATGATCTCTTACTTCTGTCTGAGTAATATTTGAGTAGGCCTCACTGTTACTCGAGTACAATATGTAACTTTACCAAACCAGTGTCCGTAGCTCACCGTGGATCCCGTTGCAGGTGGTGTTGCAGACGTTGATGTCGGTGAAGCGGTTTCCGTTTCCAAAACAGCCGGTGTAGTGGAACTTCTTGCAGCGGTCGTTCACAGAGTCATAGTAATACCTGAGGAGGGTCGAAGTGCAGGTTCCTTTGGCCTTTGGGAAGTGACAGGCTTTGGTCACTGTCCAAGAAAACAACACAAACAAATACGTCATCCACTGTCCAAGAAAACAACACAAACAAATACGTCATCCACTGTCCAAGAAAACAACACAAACAAATACGTCATCCAATCATCTCGTTTACAGGATGTTCAAACGAGTGGCCATTTTGTTGTTATATTATAGACTCACTGGTAACTGTGGGCCTTCATATCCAGTTTCCCTGTTTACGTATGTTGTGTAGGTTCTACCTCACAGACTGTTTATATACATGGACATAGCTAACCTGCTAATTCCAAATATGGACCTCTGCTCCAAATTGCACCCCTATAACTGCTCTGGCCTCGATGAGCTTCATTTGGAGCCGAACGCTGTGGGTGACATCACGCTCACTCAGTCACGTCTTTACACAGTCTGTGGTTCCGCCTGAATTGAATCAGTCCAACCAAAATGTGCTGTGTACATGAATACTGGGTCCAGTTCTCCAGCTGAGGTCGTGACCTCGCCAGCAACAACATCACAGAGATGGGTCTGCGGGCACTGGTCCTGAGGAGATGGCCCAGAGACACTGAAGGATGGGTCAAATGCAGAGAACAAATTTCCCTGTGGACAATTAAGTGCACCATACCTCACCGTAAATATGGTAAAAGGTCACATTTTT
>KN477339.1:7726-28373 GCA_000787095.1 Periophthalmodon schlosseri
CTTTCCCTCTCCCTCCTTCTCTCTCTCCCACGCCGTAAATGAGGTTGGCCAGACTGGTTCAGGAGCCAGTGTTGATGTGGGCCTATGCGTTCATCACTGAATCACCTCTCAGTGATAAAGCGGGTTATTATATCGCCCCTATTGACTTTGAAGGCAAAATGATTGAAGGGTGGAGATAGAGCAGGCAGCAGGGGAACCAATTAGACAAAATTGGACAAAAGGCCTCAATTGATGGTGTATTTGACTGACAGTGCTTGCCCCTGTGTGGTGGTGTGTGTGTGAGTCTTGGTGGGTTGCCTTGTGTGTGTGTGCATATATGAACAGCCGTGCATTGTGGTTAATCATCAGTGACTGGATAAAGTCTGGAGAGCTCTACAAACTCACTTCGGTTCAGATACGTTCTTAATGAAACGCGGTGAAGGTAATCAACTTAGATTAACTGTGCCATTCTGACAAATATGAGCAGGCACTCCACAACGGCTCCGAAACCACCTCCTTATCTATTATTCAGCCATATGAAGACTCTTTAACCCGAGAGATACTTCATACTGATTGGCGCGTATACCCGGCTGCGCAATATTACAATATGACATGTGATAACTATTATGAACACTGCAATTTCCATGTAACTTCCTGTGTCTGTAGACTACATCTGTCATAATAAAGAGCAGACAAAGACTAAATTAACCAGAATGTGGACTGAATCGGGCAACTAAATTAGACTTGGGTAGAGCAATATGGCATTTAACTGTGATCTGATGCCTGTGACCATATGCTTTCTTGTGATATCTTTTATGTTTAATGCAGCTTTACGCTCAAAAACGCTTTTCCCCTTCCACTCTTCCTATTGGCCAGCGTCTGTCATGCTCAGAGTGAGCACGGTGACACGTAGATTTAACCATTGAAGAGTGAACTTTCAGAAGTAACAGTACCTCTTGGCGATATAAAGATTACTCATGATAAAAACAAAATTGGCACTAACATCATACTATTTGGGCATATTTCCCACCCATAAATCAGGCTCACTCTTGGAACTCATCTCAGCTTAAAGACAAAATATATATTTATATACTTATACTTACAAAAGACTATGTTTCTGGTGATACTGAAACTGCTTTTCACAAATACTAACTATTTTCTGCAGTGCCGGCATTAATGGAAATAAAAATGACAGTTACAATGCCTTTTCCCAAGACCAATTATTGGACTGAATTTCGATGCTGTTACTGCATTTCTGTTTGAAAATCTTTACCATACAAACTTTGCTATTAGCAGATGTTGAATATAGTACACTTCCAGACTGTTAAAAACGCAGAAAAATATTTCAAGGAACAGGCTCCTTCTTTGGACCAAGTCCAGTACTGGCTCTCTTGCAGTGTTATCAGAAGCAGTGAAGCTTTACTATATGACAATGAGAGTCACTGACAGGACACTCTGCGTTTACTGCTTGTTTGCTCACTTTGTGTCAGCCTACATTGATATTCACTACCACATGTGTCTTATGTGTGAGAGAGAGAGCCCCTAATTGTCCAGGAGTGTACATGTTTACCCCTGCACCAACCAGACAGATGCTAGCTACATTCACCCGAGTCTAATCTTAGGTTTAATGGGCCCTACGCACTCGCACTGCCACTCTCCCGACTATCACAAAAAGATTTTTATAGATGCACTTTGCGATTTTACAGCTATTTGCTAATAGACAGTTACAGTCATTTTCATTTCTACAATCATTATTGTTTTACTGTTTATGCCCAGGTTTCCATTATGACTGCAAATGCAATTAAACTCTTGAAAAGTCAAAATTTTGTATCTGTTTTCAAATTATCTTTTTTAGAGTACTGACTTTTTGGGGGAATATGAAGTAATTATGACTGGAAATTGGTAGTAAAGTATCTTACAGTATCTCACATCCTCATGGCAATTGGGGATTTATCATAAGGCTTCTTAAGTGGAGCTTAACGTTTCTGCAGGCAATTACATCTCTCAAATAGAATGTCCTTACTTCCTTTATTTATTCTTTTCATTATTATTATTATCATGCTATTGCATTGTTCTCAAACTTGCAATTTATAATTTAAAGAGGGATTATTACACTTCTCTGTGGTATTAATTGCTAACACATCACACATTTAGATCACCATGCTACCTGCTACAATGCTAAACAAATGTTTAACAAGTTTCACTTGTTTTTGCTGCTGAGTCCCCCCTTGCTTTTCTCTCTGTGCTAAGTCACTCCCCCTTCAGAGCGCTATCACATTACAATCAGTGTGAATCCTGCCAATGAAACTACTGCTCCGCATTAGGTTTACTTTTGTATATTTATGGAGAATTGTGGTGCAGGAGCATGTGTGACGTAGGCTTGTGGTCTGAGAACTGGACAGAATCGTATTGCTAACCGTAAGGAAGGTTCAAATAGGGCCCAGGAGAGATTGCTAGATTACTCAAACATGCATGAATGACATATAAAACCTCTTCAGGCATGTTTTTGATGGGGGAACTATCAAAACAGGGTAGAAAGCTCCAAAAAGTTGATTTTGCATAATACCCCCTCTTTAAGGGTTATTATTCCCTCTGCATTTTCTTTAATGAAAGAAAATTGGCCTCTGATTTCAATATTTAGAAGAGGCAGACATGAATTTCCTGTCTATCTGTTGAAGCCAAGCAAAACTTTGTATTTTTGTATTGTGTTATTGGTATGTGTCCTTTTAGTTGTATTCTCCAAGGACAGAAAATGCTCTAATTGGGGAAAATCTTCTCTTAAAAGGCTCGTCTACCTAATAGAGGAAAGTGCTCATGGTTTATGTGTGTATGTGTAAGATTTATTGACTGTGTGAAAACAGCCACTCGAACAACACCAGCTCATCTGGGGCTTTGTCTCGGATGTGTCTGAGTGCACGTCTCAGAAAGCCTTTCCAAACATTGTTCCATTGATCATATCTCTGAAAGTCACAGCTTTTCTTTGCAATAAAAGAAGAAAACATTGCCTGGCTGACACATGTTTCTTTTAAATTATCCATATTTTAACTTTTCTGTTTCATTCTGTCAATTGTCTACTTATTGCCTGGCTGGCACATGTTTCTTTGGTGTGTATTCTATCAAACGATTATAACAATATAAATTATCCATATTTTAACTTTTCTGTTTCATTCTGTCAATTGTCTACTGTTAACAGAGTAGAAATCTACCTACAGCTCTGTGTATACAGTAATTTGAACATGGATTTGTTTGATAAGAGATGAGATGCTTTATACAGCCATCTATATTTATAGGAGCATTTGACCGACACAAAGAGTGCTTTTATTGCTTTACACCAATGTAAATAAACATGACATTACAAACTATTTTAACAATTAAAGGCACGTACTTCATTCTTACTGTCTTAAAAACATGAAAAACTGTAATATATTTGCACTACCTTTAATATGTGCAGCTCCTTTAACAATGCCATATATGTTATTTAATGTTAATGCTTTACACCTGAATAATATTGTGTAACTAACTACCCCCAGTGCCATCACCCTGGACAACACACTGGTGATCCTGTCCACTGTGGCCCCAGATGCCGGACGTTATTATGCCCAAGCCGTGAATGACAAGAATGGGGAAAACAAAACCAGCCAGCCTGTGACGCTCACCGTGGAAAGTAAGAGGACTTTAAACTCTGCACAAAAACACATTTTCTCTCCTACATGGTTTGAAACTTTTCTACAACACACTGTCTGCACTGACAACAGACTCTGGTAACAAGGCACTCAGAAAGGCAGTGGACTGTGTTTATTTAAAGGAGCACTATGTAACTTTTCTGGTGAAAATGTCATCGCTTTGCCCTGAATGTTTCACAGTTTGGTATTAAACTCTATCTCTACGGAGAGAAGCAAGTAACGCCACAGTAATTGAATACATCCAAGATTGATAGAGGTATAATGCCATACTGTGGAACATACAAGCATCCCACGCAAAGCAATATCATCTCCACAGAGACAAACAGGTGGCAGTTACTTAGTACACCTTACAGTAGCCAGTTAAATATGCATTTTAGTGTAAGGCAATTGACATTAAACAAAACAATAACAATTTGTGTTGGTTGGGTTTTACTGTTTTTTGGGTTTTTTTTTTTTTTATATTACTATGGGTGAAGAAAGAAATCTCCCAAACATAAAATCCACAAATGATAATATCACCATTGCTTATAATCGGATAGCTCCACAAACTCACTGTAACAATCTATCTGACATTACTGTACAATAACTGCTTTGAAACTTTAGAGAAAAAATATTTAGCCATAATTGTTCATTTGTGCTGCCTGAGACACTGAACTTGGTGCCAGCCTCTGTTTCCAGTGGATAGGTTCAGTAATACCAGAGATAAATGAGATCAAAAGTAAGTCTGCATTTTGTATGAGCATAATTCTTCGCTGTCCTCCACTTCAGTTTTATGAGCGCTTTGCTGTGTTGCCATGTGAACCCAACCTATTGTTCCAGTTTTCCTCAGTGAATGGAAGCAAGGTTAGATAACTTCATCAATGTTTTACAAGTAAAAGACCAGTTACATAATGATAAGTACCTTATTATGAGGCACTAAATTAGAGTTCCTTCTTACAGACTTCGACAAATGACTCTTGTATAGTGAGGCAAGAACCTGCTCTAAAAATCTGTGCTTTCCTCTTCAGTAGAACCGTAACATAAACAGCCTTTTTGTTTGTGCTTTTTACACTAAAGCGCAAAGTCACAGAAGACGAGAAAGTCCCTCAGTGCTGCACCAGAAGCACGGAAGTTTGGTGTTTGAAGAAAACAAAATGTGTAGTTTCCAGAGTGTACTGACCTCATCATTTAGCATCACAACATAGTCCTTGTCAAAGTCACTTAAATTATTTTTCTTTCTACTGAAAACATTCCCTCAAGGACAAAATGTTCCTTAATTTATCCAAACCACTGACAGGTACCATGGTAACAACATCATCCAATGAGTCCTTGTCCCTTTATCTGTCAAAACATAATGATGGGCTGTGTAAGTTATTTTAGAAATTCATCAGTTAGATTTTTATCTTTATAGAAGGTCACAAAGTCTTCTTCTTCTTCTTCTTAATGATATTGTAACTCACACAAACTTCATTTAAGAAGTTCTTTTTGGGAGTTGCTATATCAAATTATTTTAATGTGATTATTTCCCTCCTGACCTTTGTATTTATCTCAAGAAGGACAAACTTTTTCTCTTAATGACTGCATTAAAGGTTATTACACAAAACAGACATGTTGTTGAATGTTACCCCCTCTAAAAACATAGCCGGAGTTATGTTTTGTTTCATTCACACGTTTGAGTAACTTTTTTATTATTAGTCTGTCTCCAAAGCTCAAAATGTTCTTTTCCACCTTGTGATGTCATGAAGTGGTAGTTTTCAAATTAACAGCTACCTTTTATCTTTAGTTCAGTAGAGATTGGCAGTACCAGTGCTGAAATTATGCAAATGATTCTAGTGAAGGTGTATGGAGTTTGAAAAGACAGTGGAGCCTTTCCTGTATCACCACATGACATCACCAGGTGGAACAAAGTGTTTTCCATTTGAAAGAAAAACTCCGCCTAAATGTGCAGGGTTTGTGTTTAACGTGTGCAAATGAAACAAAACACAACTCCAGGTATGTTTGTGATGGGGAAACAACATAAGAACATAGATGAGAAAATAGAGTACCGGTAATATGGGCCCTTTAAACTATCTCCTTTTATATATTGGGGTTGACAAGCACTGCTCATTTAAAACTCATTAAAATAAAAATTATGTAATGAAAGAAGTTAAAAAAAAAAAAAAGAACGGATGAAAAAAGATTGTCCTTTTAAATATTTCACTATAAGTTTGGATGCTGGCCACTTATCTGTCTTTGATGTGGCTAATGAAATAATTCTTCAGATTTCCTCTCCTTGTTACTATTCACGCAGACTTTAACCTCCTCTCATGTACCGCTGCATATTCCTAGCTTATAATATGGCACCTTTTACTGGTGGAGGCATCTGTTCATCATATTGTTAATACACTGTTTGCAATTCAGTGCCCAATACACACGATGAAGCCTCAGATATCACCCAATATCACTGGATCTGACCTTGCATAACACATGGGCGTATTTTCCCATCTGAAAGTCAATAGGTTTTTTTCACCATTACATTTGTTCATTTTAGCAATTCAGTTCAAAAAGGACACAAAAAAAGAAAAAATATGCAGCAGAGTGTCTGATCCACGGGGAGCATACAAATGAGTTTAGACTGAGCGAGGATGGTATTAAGGAACTGACTTTTTCGACCAAGAGGCTGTGTCGTTTTGGTGAATCCTTTAAACTGTAGACACCGTGACAATATGACGGCATTCACAGAGACGACTTACCATTCAGGTCAACATGTTGTTTACTTTCCCTGTTTAATTAGAAGATTACACAGTTGAGGTGTTCTGCATTGAGACTTTATGAGCTGCAATGCGTTCATTAGTGTTTGCGGAGGAGCCAATAATGTCAATAGGAAAACAAAAGGCTTCTCTAACAAGTCAGAAGTGTCCTATTTTTGCAAACAAGATAAATATACTGAGTAAAGAGTCTGCAGCCAAATATTGTGTTGTTGATCATTCACAAAACCTGCTGCAAGATTGTTATAAATATTCATGTTGTAGATTTTGCTGCCAAATGTTTTTCACAGGTCTTTAATCTTTCAGTTCTTGTTACGAGATCATTATTGAGCCGTGTCCTCTTCTATCTTTATCAATCACCGACTGTTACCCTTGAGATTTCTGTCAATTTTACATTTGTGAAAATCAAAACGCACTTAGATAATCCTTTAGATAATATACTTTTTAAACCTCAAACTGTGATATTTTAATGGATTGTTGAAAATGGATTTGTATACTAAATTAATTTCACCCCACACTGATAAATCGTTACTGTATTAACAGTAATCTCAAGGTCACTACCATATGTGCAGCTACCGTAGTGAAATTGATCATGAGGGAGTTCTATTGACAACTGGTAATGAACATTTTCATGGATTAATGGTTGACTGATGCATATTCAAAACTAATCAGAATTCATCTCAACTTTCCCTGTGTAAATGTACTCGTAGGACCTTACACATGTAGATATTTAAAACAGTATTTCTCAAACTGTGTTATGTGTACAACTAGTGGTACGTATACTCCTTTAGGTGGTACTTGGACAGCTTGTCAGTATGTGGGTTTCTGTAATTTAAAGTTCATTTTATCCACTTTATCCTTTAAATCATTTCTTGTTTATTTGGAAATAATAGGTAGATAGATATAAGGTGTCCACCAGTGATCTGACCAGAACTGAAGAAGCGGCTTGGATGAGCAGCGAAACGGCTTCACTCCTACAACTTTTTCTCCAGTTGACACATTTGAATTTTTCTTTTACTATGGATCATAACTGGACAACTGAGGGCTTACACAGACACATTTACTTGAGAAGACATTTTTTTTCTTTGGTTGTGCTTGGTGTGAAAAGTTTGAGATCACTGATCTAAACTAAATTTGAATAATAAAACGGCTGCATTTGCTAGCATTGGACATCCTGTTTTATTATTAGTCTGTCTACATCTCCAAAGCTCAAAATGTTCTGTTCCACCTTGTGATGTCATGGTGGTAGTTTTCAAATTAACAGCTAGCTTTTATCTTTAGCTCAGTCGAGACTGGCAATACCAGGCATGAACTGCTGTATCTGCTAGCACTGGAAAGCCTGTTTTACAGTAAACTGTATTATTATTATTATATAAAGGCCACACTTATGTAATGTAATGAAATGGTTAAAAATGTTAATAATTTGTTTTACTGTGAGGGGAACTATTGTTGATTTGATGTAAGGGGAAAAACATGTAATCAATCAGGAGGCTTGATCTAATATTCAGACCAAGTCCAAATTAAACCCCTGTTTGTAATGCTGTCACTATGGGCTTTGAAAGGCTGTGATGTCCAATGAGGGCACCACCAGACAATGACAACAATAGGAGCAAATTGATTAGGTATCCCATTAACCTAGCATAGCCACACACTAAACTGCACACCTACTTGTATGTGCGTGGGGCTTAAAACAAATAGGCGGTAGTGGCACGTGCAGCACACTGTTAGCCGTGCAATCACTCAAACACAGTGAGACGCGGGCCTGAGAGGAGGGGGAATGAGATCAGATTCAGAGAGAGATCACTGATTGAGGGCAGTGAATCGATGGTTGGCTGGAGGCTCAGTGGAACCCGTGAGTGATGGTGCTGCATTTAATCGCCTTTTGTGTTTGTCTCAATTATGCTACATAATGGCTTCTAACACCTGGGCTAACAGCACAGCGCGGGAAACGCAGTGCTGCCGCAGAAGGGAGGTAAAGTAAAGACAGGGCTGTTAATAGTTGGGTGATAGCTCCCTGCTGCTGAACGTGACAGCTCGTCGCTCTCTCGGGTTACATCAGGTAAACGCTCAATCTGATGTCAGTTTTACAGTATATTCTTTTTGCCCCAAAATGGATCCTGTTTTTCTGTTGAAAGTTCATTGCTGTGACAAAAATGAATAATTTATATGTTTTAGTATGTGTTCAACGGTGTAAAATCATATTCCATTTCCCAAATCAGCAACACTTTGGCTAAGCTTGGCACGTTGCAGTTGTAAAGCATTGGAAATGTGAACACATTACTTATTTAACAATAAGGGAATTATGCATATCGATGTTAACGTAATGCTGTAATCTGGCAACATCTAGGTGCCAGATGCCTTTCATAATGCAGAGCTTGAAATAATACAGTAATATACAGTCATATATTCTCTATATTTCAGCCAATAACACTGAGCAAACCTTACTAATCTAATAGGACTTTGTGTTATGTGATCATATCTTTTCTTTGTATATTTGCAGATGTGGGAGGACCAGCAGACCCTATAGCCCCTTCTATCATCATCCCACCCAAGAACACCAGCGTGACAGCGGGGAGGAATGAAGCCATCATGGAGTGTGTCGCCAATGCAAGGTACAAACAGTTCCTCTAGGAAAACACACAACAAAGACATGCAGGTATTAGCCAGAGATGCCCACCTCCTCTCACCTCCACATAGGCTGTTTTGTGATGCAGATGAGTCCTGAAATCTTTTGTTTGAACATGATAGAAAAATGTTTTGTACATCTCTCATTTGTACCTCGCCACTATTATTTCCCTTTGATTCGTGACTCCACCGTGTTACCGCTATCTCACGCAATCCCACTTCTGAATTTTGACTATTATCTGCGATTCAAAGACCTCATCAGAATGGCAGATGTATCCTCATTGCTTGGCTAGGCGCTACGTAACCTTGAAACAGAATATGAATTTCTATTAAAATCACGTTCTCGCACCTTTTGCTCTTTTGTGTCTGATTTTCAGGCCTCTTGTCAAAATGAGCATCACTTGGAGGAAGGATGGTGTAGTGGTCAACACTGGAATTCGGGATTTTGGCCGCAGACTGGTCATCAGTTTGCCCGCAGTTAGTGATAGCGGCTACTACGAGTGCGAGGCATCACTCAAGAGCAGCAGTGTGGCCTCTGTCACTGCCGGAGCTTATCTGCATGTTCTCGGTAAAGCTTAAGCTCCACTTTTCCCACAAAGTGAAACTAAATTATCAAAATGTTGCATCAGCAATCTGGCTCCCACATCGGCAAAAAAGCCATTTCATATTTCAGTAATTGAGTTGATGTTTTTTATCCAAAGTGCTGTGTGCGAGTTCGACAAATAGGGGTCAAGAAGAAAAGTGCTATGATTTATATGTCAGTTTTTGTAAAAGCTTTTATGGGTCTTTTTGGCAACAGAATACCCACTCTTTGTGAAGGAGCCACCCAGTCACATCAGTGCTGAGATGGAGAAAGTGGTGGACATCCCCTGTCAGGCGCGAGGTACGTCAGAAAATAATAAAAATAGCTCTGAAATGAACTCAAAAAGCTAGTAGAAATGGCATGACAAAACTCGCCTTTTGTTTACCCGTCAGGAACGCCTCAGCCTGACATAGTGTGGTATAAAGACGCCGTGCCTATTAGCCCAGTGAAAATCCCCCGCTACAGGGTTCTGGGGGGAGGCAGTCTCCAGATCAACGGTCTCCTACCAGACGACACTGGGATGTTCCAGTGCTTTGCCCGCAATCGTGCAGGAGAGATCCAAACGAACACCTACCTCGCAGTTACAAGTATGTCCCTCTCTTCTCTACACTTCCCAAATCCTGTCTTCCAATCCTCTTTTCTCCCATGTCTTCCCTCCCACATCCATCTATCTATATATCTCTTTGCTCTGGCACATTTGTCACCTCAGATGCTCAGGCAATTATTGTCTATTTTTGAATCAGGGAAAGTGCACGAAGGGGAAGATGGAGATGTCCTGTCACTGGCTGTCTCCCACAATGAGACCTGACAGGCAGCCCTTTTGTCTAGTCTATTAGGCCCTGTACTCCCGCTTGCTTTATTAGACTCAAAGCTGTTTATGTGTCTCATTATCACCCTCCTCTTATGGCTTTTATGTGTGTTTGGTGTGTGTGTGAACGCAGGTATCGCTCCTAACATCACCGCTGGACCCGTTGACAGTGCTGTGATTGACGGCATGTCAGTCATTCTGCACTGCGAGACCTCAGGAGCACCGCGACCAGCCATCACCTGGCAGAAAGGTGCGTAGGCAAGCAGCACAAGCCTCCAAGCTTGTTCATTATGCCGCATTTGGACTTGTCAAACTTGGAGCGGTGGAAAAGATTGCGTGTATATATACCATTTTCTTCAAACACTATTTTTTACTTTTCCAAGCCGCTTCAACGTCTGTTTGTTTTCCGTTGCTTGACACTTCGCCAATGCCCTAATCTCTTCTTCTTCCATTTCGCTTATTTTTTCCACCATGTCCTCCAACCCCAAACATCCATCATTGGTACCCTTCCCCGCAGGTGAACGTGTCTTGGCCAGTGGTTCGGTCCAGCTGCCCCGGTTCACGCTGTTAGAGTCAGGCAGCCTGCTAATTAGTCCCTCCCACCTGTCCGACGCTGGAACCTACACCTGCATGGCCAGCAACTCCAGGGGCATCGACGAGGCTTCGGCTGACCTCGTGGTCTGGGGTAAGAAAAATGGACTATACTGACTTTTCCGGAACAAACTCCGAAAACCCGCACAACACACTAATACAAGGTATTGTGAATGAATTCAGTCTCGCCTGGACATACTGTTTTACAAATATCAGGTCACATACAGTGTAAGCAAAGTTAATTGGTATTTAGTGTTGAAGAGATATTGGCCATTTTTATTACTGCTTCTGTGTCTTGTTGTTTTAGCACTGTCACATTAAACATTAAGTATATTCTATGATATTTCCCTAGGCTAGAATAAATGCAATTTGTAGCAATTGCCAAATTAATTTGAAAGGCGTGCCCTACGTAACCATTCTACAGTAGGGTCCACCATCTTATGTCCATGAAGATGGAATGTTCCACTCTTTGGCTTTAAACTTATCTAACTCCATGGAGACAAGCAGGTGGCTCCACTTGTTACTGGTTAGATCTGCGTCATGTTTTTCAAGGTATTTTTAAGCCATAAAAAGTTGTAATTTAAATGCAAGAGAGACATGTTTAAAGCCAGACTGTGGAACATTCCAGGCATAGCAATATCATCACCAGAAAAGTGTACATTTAAATAAAATTCACACCAACATGTTGATTACCAGATCAAGGTCAAACAAATATTAAAAATGCAATTTAAAATTTACAGTCTTAATGTGTAGGTACATTGACAAAAATACGTAGTGAACCATATTGTGCGTTTTTTTTAAATTAGCATGCTCTGACGCATGATTTGTAAAAAATAGAAAAGAGCACAACATCCTTGATTTAATCTCTGACTTGTTTACTGAAATGCAGCCAAAATAAATGATTTACCAGGACAATGCGGAAATAACTTGAATCATACATACTACTTGTACCCCGTCTTGTCTACGGATGCACATTAGCTGTTGGAAAATATGTCACTCATCAAACTACTGTGTGAATCATACGTCAATTTTGAGACAGCACTGAGCGGAGGCAAGACTTCCACTGGCATCATCTCAAACCTGTGTTCAAACACGCTCTATATGTGTCTGCAGCACGCACCCGCATCACCAAACCCCCACAAGACCAGAGTGTCATCAAAGGGACCAAGGCAGTAATGAGTTGTGGTGTGACCCATGACCCCAGTGTCACGGTCAGGTAAGCCCTCCTACTCCTCTGTTCTACAGTTTATTTCTGTTGTGGTAAATACATTGCTTTAGTCTGCGTTTATTTGTGTATTTGATTTGAAAAAGGTTTTATGCAATTATGAAGCTATCTTCTTCAGTTTCCTAGAGGTCAGCCATTTGGTTGACCATTGTTTTACAGATGCCCCTGTCCAAGCTGGCAGCTAAATAGTACATTTACTTTTATTATTGCATTATTTTTTTAATTTTATTTTACTGTATGATCGGGCCGCACAATTTTGGGAAAAAAATAACTGATTTTTCTGTATTGTGATGAGATTTGCAGTTTATGTTTAAAATGTATGATTCTGTTCAGAGTGTAACATCTAGGAGCATTAACATTTGAAAGAAGACTGTAATATCAACTGTCAAATTCATTTTTGATGCGATTTCGATATACTGTGCAGCCCTACTGCTTAGATCACCATTGTAAACCACATGCCCTCTGTGTTGAGTAATTGGCACAACATGTACTCTCGTGCCCCTTGTGTGGCTGGATTTATACACTGAAGACATCAAAGTGAATATTTTGTTATGCAAGCAGTTTCTCTGGGAATTAACATTGTACTCAATTAGTTTCTGAAATCTTTGAGTGATCTTGTCATGTTTACCCACCCTCGGCTGAGCTCCGGTGGGATACGTGTAAAACTCTCAAGTCAGAAGAAGATTTAGTCCATCACTTTTGCTGTCTGCGGCCAGTCTAGAGCATGATAGAGAGTGTGTACATGGAAGCCCCAGTGATTAGAGTGTCTGTCACCTGTGGGCCCGCCGCATTGATCAAGATCGTGGGGTAAACAGATGAATATGTAAACACAGTAATAACTTCAGTCTTTAATTAAACGCAACACAGAGGAGATTAGCTGGAGAGCCCGAACACTCGTAATTAATCACAACTGTTCCTGGTGTGTGCATATGTGTGCGCTAGAACGTGTTGCGCAGCCATATGTGCCTCCGGTTATGTGACAGGCAAACAAAATACATAGGCGATGACGACGAGGCTCGGCACTGTATTTGTGACAGAGAGAGATGGTTTTCAGATTCAAATCACTTCGCCATCAGCCCCGCAAAGCTTTCATCTGTGTCAGCGCCTTCTGTGTTTTCACTCTATGAACTGATGCAAAGTAAACACGTTGACTGTCACAACACTTGCCAGATACAGAGTGCTAAAGACTGTGTGAGTCCCCTGTGAACCACTGGAACATGTTTGTTGCGTGTTTGTACCTGTAGGCATGTGTGGGAGAAGAGCGGCACGTTGATTGATGTGAACATGTCCCCGCGCCTGAGGTTGGACCCCGATGGGACCCTGCATATCTCGCAGACATGGTCGGGGGACATCGGCACCTACACCTGTCGGGTGACATCAGTGGGAGGCAACGACTCCCGCAGCGCGCACCTCCGAGTCAGGTCAGCCCTCACACTGACTTGACATGCTCCTCACAGCATGAGTACTGCTCAGTCCCATTCAATACAGTATTTACAAAGGATGTTTGGAGTTTGTCACATGGCTAAAAACTGGCCAGAGCATTGTTGCTTATATTGAGAAATATAAGCTTTGGACCAGGCATTTTTGTACAAAGAAGGAAAGAACTGAGAGTGCCTCTGCCTTTCTCTCCTTCTTTATACAAGATCAATAAGAAATTGAAAAATGCTGGTGTAAATCCAGTAATCCTAAAATTAATTTGATATCAAACAAATGAATAGTTTTGTAGATTTTTTACCAGTATTCCCATATATTGGCATCCAATGCAATGTTAAAAATGTTTACGATTTTTGTGTAGTAGTAGTTTTACTGAAGAAAAAACATCAATCCAAGAGTCGAAAAAGTGTAATCTTGTGCCACTTGATAGATTTTAGCTTCCAAATGTGCTTGACTCCAACTGGTCCCTGTTTTATTTTTGTTTTTATTTTTAAGGTGTAGAGAGGATATTTTATAGGACATATTGTTTCTTGATAAGAAAGGCATTTCTATGCAAAATGCTGCAATTTAAAAAACTAGACTTTTCAAAATAGCTCTACAAGTCGTGCCTCCTTCATCTGACTTCTACTCTCTTATCTCGGTGTCCCCTTCTCACATATATATATATACTTATTTGTGTACAGGCAATTGCCCCATGCTCCAGAGAATCCAATAGCTGTACTGAGCAGCACTGAGAAGAGGGCCATCAATCTGACCTGGGCCCAGGCTTTTGATGGAAACAGCCCCCTGATCCGCTACATTCTGGAAGTGTCAGAAAACAGTGAGTGCTAAGTGTGTTTTCACATCACATACTACTATGCTAAAGTGACACTACTCACCATGTGTTCACGATTTCTTAGGTGCAAGTTTCATATTTGGCATTTGCTATTCATTACTAAATGTTATTCTTACCAGGGTTTGGTTGAATTCAATTATACTTTTAATTTTCCATTTGGACTATCTCATGTACTTATTTTTTGTCATTTTTATTAACACCTTTATAACCTTGCAAATGAGCTACTGTTTTCCTTTATTACATTTTGTTGACATCCCTGTGTGTTATCTGTGTTTATTGATAAGAACAGCTATATTTGCAGAGATTGTTGTTGCCCGTTAGTAGTAATACCCTGGCTCAGTGAGAAGTGGACAAATCATTAAGAGAAAAATGAATCTTTGGATGCGGATAAGATCTACTTAATGCATAATTGAATTTCAATCTGATATTGGAAAGGAAGTGTATACAAAAATAAATTGCTTGTTTTTATCTGCAGACACAAGTTATGATTCAAAATAAAACTGGTACACAGTAATGGCCAGAAATAACATTATATTCAAGTTAACTGAAAAGTGTTTCCAGGAGCTTGCAAATTGCCTTGTCAAGGTCACATAGCATATATTACATACCCTCTGAGCTGTACGTCTTCTCTGTCTGTCTTAGATGCCCCGTGGACCGTGCTGTTGGCAAGCATTGAACCTGAGTCTACCGGGGTGACAGTGGGCGGCCTCATCCCGGCTCGCTCGTACCAGTTTCGCCTTTGCGCTGTCAATGATGTGGGCAGAGGCCAGTTCAGCAAAGAGACTGACCGGTGGGTATATTATAAAAGACTGCTAAATGTTAAAAAGTTTGTTAGGCCAGTATCAAAGATTACAGCTAGACCATGGGAGCAGTGATGTACTTTGACGACTTTTATAGCGCCCGAAACAACCCACTCTTCCCTTCTTCTCCACTGGCAGTTCAATAGAAAGTCTCAAGCTTATTTCCTGTAAGTCCACTTTTTGGTCGTTACCCCCGTCAAAGAGTGAGAGAGCAGACTCGGGGATGTATCTTTTCGAGATAAAACTGTGAACACGCTGAAATCGCACTTTGAGACTTGATGGCTGTCTGACCTGGCTCTCTCGCTCCTATTAACTCTGTGTTGTTTTTCATGAGCAAAAAGGGCTGAGAGAAACGGTGGTTCTCGCAAACACAAATCTCCACTGAATTCTCTGACTCTGAAACAAAGAGCGATTGTGATTCATACCCAGCCCACATGCGCTCATGAGCATACTCCTCGGCTCTCCAGTGAACGGCGTTGTCCGACCTTGTCTGCATCAACACAGGCCTCTGCACCTGCTGCACTGATCTGAATGGCCAGCTGTCCCCATAACAGCTCACATATTGCACTGAGCTTAACTCTAGTGTGAATGTGCCCAGGCAAGTGTGCATCACAGGAGGGTGACGGAGCATCGCTGAGAGTGCAAGACTTTTCTTAGGCATCTCCCCGGCTCTCCTCTTTGATCCTAAACACTCTGCTTTATCTCCTCTAGAGCAGTGCTCCGGTGCACTGGGAAGAAATCAAGATGTCATCTTAAATTGACTAAAGGGGAAAAGTCGGCCTGGATCTTTCTTTCTTGTTCCTTTATATTTTTGTGCCTCACCACTGGCCTGTTCCCTTTCACCAGGGCATCTTTGATCCCCTATGTCCCTCTGTGGATACTTTTATAGGGAATGTATTTTGGACCAAAAGGCCCTGCTCTTTCCCAAACACTGTTTTAGAGTAAGACTGGCTTTATTAGGATTTGACATATATGATGAAATTGAACTGAAACATGCAGAAATATATGATAATTAATGCATGAGTTAAGCCTTTGTCTCTTTCTCTACTTCAGACTAACTTTGCCAGAGGAGCCCCCCAGTGCACCCCCGCAAACGGTCATGGCGAGCGGCCGCACCAATCAGTCCATCCTGATCCAGTGGCAGCCTCCTCCAGAGAGCCACCAGAACGGGCCTCTGCAGGGCTACATCATCAGGTAGTCATCGCGGCTCCGCTCATGTCTGCTCCCGCCTGTCAGCTCCCATTCAAATGTGATAATAACTGTTATGGCAGGCCCCGTCCTCACGCGCCTTTCACTTCATTTCCACAATGTCATAATTGGTGACAATTAAATACCTTGCTCTCTGTTCATCCCTTGTCACTGTGCTTTCAGAGCTATTTTGTGTTCTAAATGTTTTAATGGCTTTTATCCATTATCTATTGATAGAATAAATTATTATAAGTTAATGATTTTTATTATCATCAATTTTTCTGTTTTAATCTTTGTGCTGGGTAAATAGTTTTGTTTTTTTATTCTTGTGTTAGGTATTGTCTGTCTGGACTTCCAGTGGATTGTCAAATGAAAAACATCACTAACCCAGATCAGAGCAGCCTGCTGCTGGAGGACCTCATCATTTGGACCAACTATGAGATTGAGGTGGCAGCTTATAACGGAGCTGGCATAGGCACTTACAGCCACAAAGTCACTGAGTGGACACTACAAGGAGGTAAGAGGCATTTTGTGACTAAAATCAAAACTTTTTTTTTTTAATTTAAGGCATTTCTTTATGTTTCCAGTTATATGTAAAAGTGGCATACAAGAGGGTTTGAGATTGCGTCTATATTAAAATGTCTCATTAAACGCAGCTTATTAGAGAAACTGTGCATAACATGTTGACTATTGTGACAGATAACCATAGATTATCTCTTTGGCATGGCACCTGGGTGAGATACTGCATATTGTTTATGTCTTAAGGTCAGAAAGGTGTGGTCAATGTGAATGCGATCCAGTCCAACACCTGAGATGTTGTAGCCCAATTTTAATTTTATTAGATAAATATACTGTTAGTTGTGTATGGGAGCACATATTCTTGATGATAATAATATTGTGATTGCCCTGAGCGGAGTTAGTTCTTGTCTTAAATGTTTTTTTTATTAGCTACATGTAATATAGAACTCTTTTCTTTATCCCCAAGTATGGAAATGTGACACATGTTAGAATGAGCACATCAATTAGCAGGTGTTGGTGCCCCAGCGACATACGTGTTACTTTTGTCTTAGAAGGTGTCTTTGTCTGAGTTGTGTGATAATTAGAAAAAATAGATTCTCATTTTCATTTATAAAGATATTTTTCTATAATGTAAGCGAGTTTGTAATGTTTAATTTTTTTTTGTCTTTTGTTTTATATTGGTCATGTATTGTGCTGCAACAGTTTTCTCACAAATGAATGTTATTACAAGCCACTTTACCTCTTATGAGTAAAAAAAAAGTCTTATTTTCTAATACTGTTTTCAGCACATGCCTTGAACACAGCAATGCATAAAACAAACATCGACTTCTGAACACTGGCTCTGTCTCATATTGGCAAAGATACAGTGCAAGACTTAGACTCAAGCTGTTAGATCTAGTTGACGAGTAAATACTACTTAGAATTACAAAGTATAGTAAAAAATCATTATTTTTGTTGGTGAGGTATCAGATTTTCAAATTGTCAGAAAATTCCCAATTTTTTCTCTTATAAAATGCAAAGACATTCATAGTCCATAATATTAGACAGAAAGTCAGGAGAGTCTTTTATATAAATAAATTCCCCTACCTTTCCATGCTTCCTCTAGGCGTGTATTAAAAACTTTGAAAGGCTTAATGTGGGTATCTGACAATCTCTCATGTCCAATCCATACAGGCTTGGATCCTTCACAGCCAATTCACTCAAAATTCCGAAGGTGTTCCAACATTTTCTTGCCTCTGCTCTGTTTGGATAAAAAAAAAAATCGAGTGAGCATGTGTTTGATGTTTACATTGTATAAAACATATTTTAAAAGATGCTCGATTCTCACTTCAATTTTATCTTAGTATTATTTGTCTTCTTTATACTTCTTTCCAAGGATTCTTAACATAGTCATAGCGTGGGACAGAATCGCTGTGTATATGTCTTTGCCAATAGTCTCCATTGTTACTGTTATAATGGGAAAAGTAAGGTATAAATCGTTGTCAAAGTGGAAATATTGACAGCAAGTCAAAACAACTGCAAAACCACAAATGCATTTGTTTTGATGTGAAAACAATTTAATTATTATAAATTGTTTCAAAGCTTCACTCATTAAATAGTAAATCATTTGTTTTTGATTCAGTAACAACAAAAGTCAATGGAAAATGCGTTTATCCTGGAATAAGATGTAAAGTTTAGGAGAAGTGAGTAGTGTTGTCATGATACTAAAAGTTCAAACTCGATTTCGATACTAAGAAATAGACTCGATACTCAATACTGATTCCAATACCATGATGATAAAAAAACCCCCACTATTTCTTTAGACAATAGCATGTCATTTTCAACATTAAGTTTTAGTGGTCTCTTCTGTGTAATCCCTCAGTCGTCCGGGTATGTTCCATAGTCCGGTATTATACTTGTTCTGATACAACTCTAGATCATTCTAAAGCTATTCAAGAAAGGTTCATTTCTATCCTGTGAATGTGACTTTTTTAGTATCGATACTTGCTCAAATGACTATCTAGTTTTGATACTAAGTTTAGTATCGATTAGTGTCTTATTTTCAACTTTTGACAACCCTAGAAGTGAGATGACTTTACTGTTATATCGGATCAGAGCGTTGGACTTCAAGTTTTAATTTTTACTGTAATGCTACCGTTCATGGCCTCTATTGTAATGTGAAGATATTTGTGTACTGTACTATAGGTAGGCTGTGGTGGCTGAAGTACTCAATTTTGTTACTTAAGTAAGAGTACAAAAGTAAATGTATCACATGAAAAAGTTTTAAAACACCCCTTTAAAAATACACTTAAAGACTTAAAAGTAAAACTATTTCACACAGATTTTGATAAAGTGTTGTTAATTTGTTAAAATGTTAAATGTAGTGATATTGATTAAAAAAATTATTTTAGTCAGCAGTTGCAACACAATTTATCATTTTTCTTATGAATCTTGTGTATTTACTTTTGTTTGCTCAAAGCCGAAGCTTGAACATTAGTCAGGATGTTACCACGAACATGGTAAAAATAACCCTTCAGATCATATGAAAGGACTTTTTACTTTTCAGTCCAGTTCAAAAATGTAGTGGACTAGAAAGTAAAGATATCTGCTCTCCTATGTAGTGAAGTAAAAGTAAAAAGTATCCACTGTAAAATGTACTTGAGTAAAGTACAGATACCTGAAAATTCTACTTAAGTACATTACTTTACTAATTGTACTTTGTTGCCTTCCACCACTGTAGGTACTATATATTGGTATGGCATTTAGAACAAGTATTTACTATTTAATTTATACTAAAAATGATAAAATTCCATCATCCATATCATAACTATACTTAACAAGGCGTGTGAGTTGTTTAGTGGCTGCTCTTGTTAATTGGATATGGCTGTCTCATCATTAAAAACACTGGTGCAGATCGAGCTCTGGGTTTAAATTCTATTCAAAGAGTGAACGAAGGCTTGCGTAGAAGGATTCAAGTGGCCGATAAGAGTCATTATCGCGTGCCTCTTCGCCTGTTTTCCGGTATTACATCAGAATGGCGTGCTCGGTTCAAACACACCGCTGCGGGGTTTACCTGGAAGCCGCCTGAGGCAACTGCTCGCACACCCTGTTTGATTGGCATGTTCTTGTTTCCCCAAATGAGCCCAAACAAAAATGATCCAGCCCTCTCCTCGCACTCTAAAATGCCTGATGTATAATTTTTCTTTTGCTCATCTCTCACTCTCTTAGTGCCCACCGTACCACCAGGAAATGTACAAGCTGAGGCTGTCAACTCCACAACAGTGCGTTTTACCTGGAGCGCCCCAAGCCCTCAGTTTATCAACGGAATCAACCAAGGATACAAGGTGAGAAGCCCTTTTGTTCACTCCTGCTCTCTAGTGGTCAGAGACAGAACAGCGCCTACTTGCCTCAGTGATGCAGTAATTGCCCACTTCAGTAAATACAATGTGTGTCCAGGAAAAAAAAAAAAAAAAATGTATTTAATGAAAGATTTCACTCCACCTTCACAACACAACACTCTATTCTATTTCTCTAATCTTCACAGCTCCAAGTGTTCAAGAGGGCTTAGGCTCTTTAGACACAACCCATACTGCAGATATATTATGCGTTTCAGTTATGGGTATCTTGGATATAAAATGTTTTATGGAACTAATTTCAGATGGTAGAGGGAGA
>KN477339.1:30774-43040 GCA_000787095.1 Periophthalmodon schlosseri
AAATATTGCAACACTTTTTAAAGGGGTCTCCAAGTGAATTATTAGTTAAATGGTTGTTGGACCATAGTGTTTAGTGTTCTTTTGCTATTAAGTAAACACTCTCAAATAATGAAATATTGACTCTATTTAAATGTGTTATGTCACTTTTTTTTATTATTATTTTTTTAATATAATTTAGATCTTCTGGAAACATAAATCATTGCTTTGGATCAACATGAAACAATAACATTGAACACTGAAAAAGGTGACATTTCTGTGTGCATCTAAATACATAGTCAGAGAAGTGTGTCAGTATGAATGCATGTTGAGAAAAATAGATCTGTCAAGACACTGGCACTGTCTCGCAATGGTGCAGAAATAGTGGTAGCGCTGAGAAGCCCAAACCTTGTTATAGTCTCTAAATCGTTCGCGTGAACTGCTAGATTTCACAATAAAACAAACAAATAGTTTTTTGGTGTTGTTCAGTCCGTATCTCAATTCGTACAAAATCTCCTGAATCCAAACTGCGGTCTGACTCACTCCAAAATGAATCAGTGTATTGTTGTCCCATTATTGATCTTTCCTGAAAATCTCATACCAAAACAAAAACTTTCATTTTTCTAATTTCACTAAAACTTTTCCTTGTGTTTTTGCATATCATTTTGTTTTCAGAGTTGCCCGGTCCTCCTACCAACCTCGCCGTATCCAACATTGGCCCCCGCTCTGTCACACTGCAGTTCAAACCAGGTTACGACGGCAAAACATCCATCTCCCGTTGGCAGGTTGAAGCCCAGGTAATGCTTCATATCTTTTAATGTAATGAGTCTGGCTTTTCTCCGCTTCAGTATTTGTTATGGAGTTTTTTTGTCTGTTTTGTTTTATTCCTTTGTTTAACAGCTCACATTCACATCACCTTTTTACTTTTGCTTTTTCAGATTGGAATAATAGGCGAGAACGAAGAGTGGTTGCTGGTACACGAACTGACTAATGAACCTGATGCTAGATCTCTCAATGTACAAGACTTAAATCCGTATACTTTCTACAGGTAAACATTACATTAAGATAAGAGAACCTTTATTTGTCCCACAGTGGGGAGATTTCAGGGTTGCAACACGAAGTTCAAGAACAGCAGGAGAATAGAAATATGCTATAAAAAATCTGATAAATAGAAATAGACTTAAATCTAACCAGAATATTAGAAATCATTTGAATAGAGTTAAGATCCAAAAAGGCGTAAAGATGTTAAAATGCAACACTGTGAGTAAGATAAAAGGCTATGTTTATGTCATTGTGTCTAATGCGTATTCGTTTTAGCCCGCCGTGGAAAACACTTTGGGCACCCCCGCTGTGCAATATAGTACAGGATTAATACACATGTACTGGGCTAGCAGTTTAGTCATTAACAAGAATGTATTCTTTAAAGCTTTGAATAACAGTTTTACCTACTATGTACAATGTTATTTTTAGATTTCGAATGCGTCAAGTGAACATAGTGGGTACCAGCCCTCCCAGTCAGCCATCCAGGAAGATCCAGACCCTCCAGGCTCCACCCGACATTGCTCCAGCCAATGTGACTCTGCGCACAGCCAGTGAAACCAGTCTGTGGGTCCGTTGGGTGGTGAGTTATTATAATTTTGTGCTATTGTTTTGTCTTGCTTGCATTAAATATCTGTTGAATGTTGGGGACATTTTTGTATTGATTTTGAATCAATTTGGCCACAAACGAATTTAGTCTGAAATTAATCAATTATCCATTTGTTAGTCAGCCAACTGAGTCTTTTGTTGGTGTATTTCAAACAAGGACAATACGCAGTCAGATCAATAAAAAGTGGTCCAAAGAATGAAATAGGTGATTGTATGACAGGGGCTACAAGGTTGGCATGAAAGCTGGTTTGTGTCGTCTGATTACAAGCTGCTGCAGTTGTTGCAGTAGTAGATACGGTATCAGAGTACTGCATTTGTGACTGCATATCAGGCAGGTGGTCATGACCATGTAGCATGATGAGAGCTAATACTCTGCTGCTGGTCATAATGTTTTACCTGACTGATTATTGATGGTTGGACTCAGAATGAGAACGGCTGCTTGCCTCTCCTGCACCTCGGAGAACATGTGCTGCTCTTGTACAGGTGGCACTTGTGGCGTTTTGGAAAGCAGCTCGTGCCCTGTTATTGGGGCTCTCTGCAGCAGCAGTTGGCTGGTGGAGTTTGTGCTACATCTGTCCATTACCCGCTCTGTGCCAGCGCCTGACCACTGCCAAATAGGAGGAGTGAGACACTGTGGCTCTGAACACTGGGGTGACTCGTGCAGCATATAAATAAGAGTGAAAGGCATGTGATGAGGCAGTGCAAATGAAGCACATAGTGTGATTGCAGCATATTTAAAAGGCAGCTACATGCAGCACACTTTGCCCTTGACTCTTGCTCAGAGCCAAAGAAAATTAATTTTATTAGACAGACATTTGTTTAAGGAGCAGTTTTTGTAACCAATTTTAGCAGAGGTCATAGTCCTACTTTTTGTAGCAAGTTTGAGTTGGTGATTTACTTTGTTGGTCATGGAATATAAATGCAGTCTTTGATATATCAAATATTCTCAAATATTGTCAACAAGGTTTAGGCGTTGGTTACAGTTAATGATCAAAACTCTGTCCTTAAATGATACTTTTAAGTTAAGTCTTCACCAGACTAGACACCACGCAAAAACACACATAAAATATGCAATTGTAAATAGCCTAAAAATAGTATGTTCTCCCGAAAAGATAACATCAAACATTAATCCCTGCTTTACAAGCTGTAAGTTTCCTGTAATTACGTTCTTTTATCTTAAGAAAAAAACAGTCACCATTCTGTTCCTTTTGTATAATGAAAGCTGGACATAGAAATACTATACCTTATGTAGACTCAGAAAACACTTGCTAAGAACTTCTTTTGATTCTAGCCTTGCTCTGCCCTTTTGTTTTACTAAGTATTCTCTTTTACTTTTTCAACATCAATACAAGCTGTATTAAAATTGCCTGTTAAATTTAAGTTATACCAATTTCAAATATACATGAATAGGCATGCATTTCAGATAACGCATTATATAGTTAAGTTTTTGTGGTTCCACTCAGTGTGGTGCTAAGTGCTGGCCTTTTTCTCATATTGCTTGTCATTGCTGCTGACAACACTTGTGAAGTGTTCTGAAATCTCTATAAAGTACTGCCTCTCACGGCTTATTGCTTTATTATGCACTTAGTCACACTGTCATTTGTATTGATTTTCTTGTACTTGAGAACTCAAAACAAAAAAAAAATCCTTTTAGCCTCTTCCAGAATGGGAGTACAATGGTAATCCGGACTTGGTAGGATACAGACTGCAGTACTCAAAGGCTGGCTCTAAAGGAGGCGTTCTGTTCCACGTGATAATGGACCGACTGGAGAGGGAGTTCACTATTGAAGACTTGGAGGAGTGGATGGAGTATGAAGTCAGAGTGCAGGCTCTGAATGGCATTGGGTCAGGGCCCTGGAGTCAAGCTGTGCATGGAAGAACGAGGGAATCTGGT
Organism: Periophthalmodon schlosseri; assembly: GCA_000787095.1. Taxonomy (NCBI): domain Eukaryota; kingdom Metazoa; phylum Chordata; class Actinopteri; order Gobiiformes; family Gobiidae; genus Periophthalmodon; species Periophthalmodon schlosseri. The sequence continues at coordinate 34,292 of KN477339.1, forward strand.
GAGCACAAAACAACCATACAGTCTTCCGTGCACTTTTCCCATTCACTTACATGACATGGACAGCAGCTTGAATGAACATCTGATTGCATAACACACAGCACAACGATAAGTTGCTATAAAAGTATTAATAATTGCAATATGGTTGTAAATACGTCAGTATAGTATCACTGGGTGATATGACAAAATATATATCTTTTTGATCACAATTTTTATTAGATCTTATTTTTTCTCATTAAAAACACATGAAATGACTTTCAGTATTTATTTCCTGAGCATAAACAAGATACACTTTAATAGTTTAAAGCTGACTTTAGTTTACTGACAGAGGTTTGGCTGAAAACATCTCCATTAAAAAACCCACACATATCATTGGCAATTAGAAAAGACTGAACCAAACTCAAACTTGCACAGCCCTACTATATATATGCCACATAAATCAGATGCTTAACTTCCTTTTGTTGCATTGTGCTACATATGTATTGACAAAAATTTGATCTAATATTATAGTGGCTTGACAATATCACATTTTTAACAAGTCCATAAATATTAAGAACACCTTAAATGCATTCATAGTCAAAATGGGATATGGAAGACAATAGTGCTGCAGTTGAAACAGGTCAACTCAATTTAAATTCATTTTTGCAGTGCCCTCCTCCGGCCCAACCAACGTGTCAGCCTTTGCCACTACCTCCAGCAGTATCCTGGTGCGCTGGGGCGAAGTACCTGAACCCGACCGTAATGGCCTGATTCTAGGCTACAAGGTCAGCAATCAGTACCAATAACATCATACTTCTGTTTCATAAACTTTATATAACCAAGTTTCACTATGTGTTTTAGGTTGTTTATAAAGAGAAAGATTCAGATATGGCGCCCAACTTTTGGACAGTGGAGGGCAACACCAGCCACAGTGTCCAGTTAAGTGGACTGGGAAAATATGTTCTTTATGACATACAAGTAGTTGCCTTCACCCGTATAGGAGACGGGCGGAGCAGCCAGCCACCCATTCTTGAGAGAACGCTGGATGATGGTAGGCAAAAAAATTATGTGGAATACAATACTTAGTAGTAAGGTACACTGTGCAACTTTTCTGGTGGTGGGTCCACTACCTGATTGTCTCCATGGAGCTGTTTATAGAATAACATTTAACTTATCTATCTCCGTGGAAACAAGTGGAGAGGCAACAACATTCACAGTAAGAATGCACATTAAGGTATGTTTTTGGCATTAAAGACACCTGTAACTGAACAAATGCAAGACGTTAATGCCATACTGAGGAGCATTCTATGCAAAACAATAACATTTTTATGGGGACAAGCAAATGACAGACACTACATCAGAAAAGTTACATAGTGCCCCTTTAATGCATTCAGTTTTAATGTGTTAAATGTTCAATTTTATCTGGTCAGTTGAGTATAATTACATACAGAAGATTCACAATGATAAAAACATTCATTTCATTAATTCTATTATTTCTATGCCACAGTGCCTGGCCCTCCTGTGGGTATCTTATTCCCAGAAGTCAGAACCACTTCAGTCAGACTTATCTGGCAACCCCCTGCTCAGCCTAATGGCATTATTCTGGGTGAGTCTCTTCTTCACACACTTCCACTCCTCAAACTCAACACATTTAGCTGGACTTTTATACAAAAATGTGGTCTTTTTCTCCATTCCGTGCCTTTTCCAGTGTGTATTTACATTGATAGAAGCTTCTTTTTGCCTTCAGCCTATCAGATCACATACCGCAGGAACTCTTCAAACAGTAACGCAGCCACTGTAGATGTGTTGAGCCCCAGTGCGCGTCAGTACACAGCCACTGGTCTTAAGCCCGAGACGGTCTATGTATTTCGACTGACTGCTCAAACACGCAAGGGCTGGGGCGAGGCTGCCGAGGCGCTGGTCGTCACCACGGAGAAAAGAGGTAAACAGAAAATGCATATGAGATTCTCAAGGCAAACTACTAAACACATTAATAAAACATTTTTTTTTATATTGGCATATTTTACTCCCATAACACAGATGCTCTTATAAAAATAAATAAATAAACTGCACTTTAATGCATTTATGTTTGTGACTTGGATTGCGTTCACATTTCCACTCGGATCCTTATTGGGTTTCCAGGCTTTCTGGGGACATTACATTAACTGACATTCATTTTCAGAAAACTGATCCTAACCTCAACTGCATTAACCCATATCTCAACTTTAAACAACGTTTTTGACCCAATATTAAATGATTTGCCTGATTTTTGTCCCCATAAGGGTGGCAGATTCCCATAAAGTGAGTGTATATACAGATTTCAGTGCCCACAATGTGATAAATACCCTCCCATCACATTAATATTGAAACTTAACAGAGACCAAAGTTGGAACTGAACTTGGACCAGATCAGAACTAAACCAGGACTAAATCAGAGTGAGTCTACATCAGGACTGAATTTGGGTTCAAACCAGGGCCAAACTAGAACAAGTGTGAACACATCCATGATCTCATTTAGTGTCATTAGAACCTTGTTTTTTGAAAGCATTTTATGGTTAAATAAATATGAATGAGTGTGTTTTGACTTTCAGCCCGACCTCAGCCCACTAGCCGGCCCATAGTTCCTCAACAGGACGTCCAAGCTCGCAGGGTGCTGTTGTCATGGGAACCAGGCAGCGATGGCCTGTCCCCTGTTCGTTATTACACTGTCCAATACAGGGAGCTGCCGGACAGTAACTGGACAGTGCATTCCGCATCTGTCAGCCATGAGACAAACTCTTACATCGTGGATAGGTAATTGAGTGTAGATTTTTTAATGCCTCTCTTTTAGTAGATACATTTTGCAAGTTGTATTCACTGTACAATTGTTTTTTATTTTCGGTATTTGAAGGTTAAAGCCCTTTACTTCATATCAGTTCCGTGTGAAAGCGACTAATGACATTGGAGACAGTGAATACAGCCAGGAGAGCGAGGCAATTACCACACTACAAGATGGTAATGCATAGAATTCAATTTAAACATTCACTGATTCTTATGTGCGGTACACAACGGCTTTAAATGGATTGTCTATATTTGTGTAGTAAATAGAAGCGTTTAATCATTAAATGAATGTAATTATTTTCTTTAGTTCCTGACAAAGCACCAACGATTTTGGCCGTGACACCACACACTACAACTTCTGTTCTAGTTCGGTGGAAGGTAGGCTTTTTCATTACACTGACGAGAATAACTACGTTCTTAACTAATATGGTTTCTGCTTTAGCCTCCTACAGAAGACCATATCAATGGAGTTCTATTGGGGTTCAGGGTTCGATACAGAGAACTGCACTATGATCGGCTACGCACCTTCTCTGTTCGTACGGTCAACAATCCTGCCAACTGGGCGGACCTTGCTGGTATGATTTTTATGATGTGATCCTAATTTTTTTATGTCTACTTTTACCATAGTTATACAATGTATACAATGGCAGAACATACAATAACTACCGTGTATATTTGTCCATTGTGCTTTATACTGTATTATTGATTGTGCCTATAAATATATATATTTGTATGTATCATCCTCTCCCCTGATAATACTCATGTATTGGTCTTATATAATGACCCACATCTGTCAGTGAGTTGAAAACTGAAATTTGTTTTCACAAATCTCATTCTTCTTGATTATCATCTAATTTGGATGACAACAGCAGAATTATAATCCCAAGCAGATCCTACCCAGTATGCCAAGCGTGTTCAGTCTCTGAGAGTAAAGTTTAATCATTTTTTCATTCTGCTCATCTTTATATTCTCTCTTCTCTGACTCCAGCTCCCTACAGCGTCAGAAACCTCAGTGAGTCTTCGCTGACCCAATACGAACTGGACAGTAAGTCTGTTAGGTGTCTTTGCTTTGGTTCATATTTGGAAACTCAACAATCTACCATAACTGTACTCTCAGTATCTCCAGAAACTGTTAAGATTTTATTTTAGTCTTTTTAATCATGGGCAAATCTCTCATGTCCCAACAACAACCTTGTATTTTGCTGCACTAAGCCCCATAATTCCACCCGTCTGTCCTTTTTTGTTCAATATGTGATGTTGTTCTTGCCACTGGCACTACTCTGACGATGCATCTCTCTGGGGGACTTTTGTGTAAAAAAGAAGGATTTTCTAACTATAGTCTTTGCTCTTTGCAGATTTGAGCAAACATAAGCGATACGAGATCCGTCTTAGTGTGTACAATGCAGTGGGGGAGGGTCCCAGCAGTGTGCCCCAGGAAGTGTTTGTAGGGGAGGCTGGTATGTTTCATCTCTCTTCTCACTTGTCATATTTGTAATTGTACAACTCTATTTCCAAAATGTGTAAATAATACTACATTTGAAAATGTGAAAATATTTTTACTAATATATTTCCAATAGAACATACACAACATTTCAAACACTTAATCATTTGTTCAGGCAAAGAAATGGTAATTTTCAACACAAAAGTAAGGAGCCTATCAGTCTTGTTTCAGTACAATCCTGATCTTAAGGTTCTGAGCATGCACAAAACTTTTAAAAAAATCTGTTTAGTATTCCCTTTGAACATTTGTAAGCCATTCATTTCTGTTCTTGCACAGTATTTTTAAAATGAGGTTAAACAAAAAATGTTTTGCAGTTCCTACAGCTCCACCTCAAAACATAGTAGTCCAGTCCTCCACAGCAACTCAGCTGGACGTGACATGGGACCCCCCACCTCTGCACGCTCAGAACGGAGACATACAGGGCTACAAGGTATCAATAAACTGTGTATTACTCACACTTACATCATGCCCATCCTTATTTTCATATTTCTACTAAAGAAAAAAAAAAGAAAAACAGATATGAATTGTGCATGCTGACGTCTTTTCCTCTGTTTTAGATCTATTTCTGGGAGTTTCAGCTGCAGAATGAGACAGAGCGTTTGCGCACACTATTCCTGCCTGAGCTCGGGGTGAAGCTTAAAAACTTGACAGGCTACACCACCTACATGATCAGTGTGGCAGCCTTCAATGCTGCAGGGGATGGGCCTCGCTCCCTGCCCACCAGAGGGCGCACTCAGCAAGCAGGTAAAAAGGGAAATCCAGATGTTAAAAATGAGCAGAGCAGTGCTGGTAACCTGGGTGCCTTTTTCATATTACTACACCAAGGCCATGTTGATTTTCACAGTCTATTTTATGTTTTCCTTTGAAGCTATTTTTCTCTGTTATGTGTTATTGATTTCCTAGGTTCCATAAGGATGTTATTTATAGCACTACAGACACATTTCGCTTCAAGGTTCCCCTACAAATTGATGTCACATTTTTGTATACTTATACTGTGTCGCTACTCTGGCTCTATTAAGAATGAATTAAGGCTCGCTAAGTTGCTCTTTTGTAACTGTCTGGCTTTAGTGTCGAGGGAAGTCTCTAGTGTCTGTTACAGATTGCAGCAGTACAGCGATGAATAAAAAAGTGTGGGGGGACGCAGCAGATTATTTTGGGCCACAAATGCACAAAGATGTCTGTGTTTACCAGTTAGCGTGCTTTCCTCCTCTGCGATTTCAGCACAAAAAATGGTTTACTGTACAAATGTCCGCCCCCTTGAAGCCTGTGACACTGGCGAAAGGCTACAAAGTGCTGAGAACTTAAAAACAGGGGCAGGAATTTTGGCTCTCCACACTACAGGCTACTGGGAAGCGGGCCAACGCAAGCTTTTGTGAATTCTATGCAGAGCGATTGCTAAATCCTGACACTTAGCTGGATCTGAGCTGGGTCAGCAGGGTAAATTCTCACAGCTCTGGTTCAAGGTCAGCAAAAAGAATAATTTTGCACAATGTAATATGTTCACTAACTATTGGAGACAGTGCGTTTAACACTAGATTTGAGAGATGAAAATATAGGTCGGCATGAATGATTTTGTAGTGTTTGTTTTTACTAGAGAAGACTGTGGTGCTCCCCTTAGTCTAATCTTTACCCCCATAGTCTAAAAACAAGATGAACAAAAATGGGCTATACAAACAATACTTTATGCATATAGTATTGTCATAAAAACATATATAAGTAATTATATTTAATCTAATCCTAAAATAAAACTTGGAAACCCTGATATTGTATGGACTTCCCAGGAAAAGCAATACAAAAACAAAGCCATCTGATCACTTCTAGACTTGCAACAGCTAATACTAATATTGTTCATACTATTACAACTTTCTTTTGCCAATATTTGTCTGTCTGTTTGGCCATAAAGAAAGTACACTGAAGCTTTTTTCCCAAATTTTCTTTTTCATTCAAGTTCTGCACTAATATTTTTGCACACTAATGTATTTAAAGGTTTAAGTTTGTGCCTTAATTACAAAATAGATCCATTTTCTTCTGATGTGACAAATCCTTTCCTCTGCGATGGCATATCCAGGTCACCACATGCAGCTTTTGTTAGTATAAGTCATCTGAAGTTGTCTCTCTCTCTCCAACAGCACCCACTGCCCCGAGCTCCATTCATTTTAGCGAGTTGACCACCACTTCTGTCAACGTGTCGTGGGGTGAGCCCAAGCAAGCCAACGGTATCATCGAGAGCTACCGGCTGGTCTACGAGCCGTGTACTCCGGTCGATGGTGAGAAAAAAAAAACAACTGCTTGGATCTTAATTCTTTGCTCCGTCATAACATTCCGCTGCTTCACGTTGCAGATTTAAAGCATTTAGCGAGCGCACTAACCATATTATTGTAACTCACGCTGCTTGCATTGCTAATATTCTGATCTGTGACAGCTGAGGAGGGTAAAATGCATGAAGTACAGCACAGTGTAAAAGTGAGGCATGATGGGAACAAAGGTATGGTATGTTTTTTATTTATACAGGGACAGTGTACAATAAACATTAACCAGATTATAGCAGAAATGCAGTATGCTCATTTCCACCTGTAGTCGCTGGGCAGGTTGATGTAATAATTAACAGAATCTAAAAGTAGATGGATACATAACCATATCACCATACATTATCACACATAAGTTACTAACATTATTTCACAATACAAGTGGTCCTGCTTTTGGACCAGACATAATGAAATTGTTAAGTGCTTAAATACATAAAAAGACAATTTAAGAAAGGTCATAAAAAAACTAATAAGATCCAACTGTATTTTAAGCAGCTCAGTTGGTCGAGGTATAATCTCAGCTACAGCTATGGTGGAAATAGATAATATAATATGGAATGGTTCAATACAAATTTGCAGATTGTCAGAAAACATCTCCATAAAGGCCTTACTCTGCTATATTTGAACAGAGAAGAGATAGTATTATTGAATAAAAGGTTATGTTTATTGATAACCATAAAAATAATAGAGACTTTATTCATCTGAAGCCTAAAATGTATTGAAATCATTGATATTGTGACCCATGAAAACTGTACTGTTATATCCCTAATAGATCGTCTTGTAACATGTCAAGTTGTGTGTCTTGTAGAATTTTTCCATTTTGTCCAGTCTTTTACTCTGTGCTGTATGCCTGACAAAATACAGGGGTAAGATTTACTGCAGCTTCCTTCCTGGGAATAAAATGGCAGACTGAGGTGTAATTGGGAGCATAGGTAAAATTGTGAACCGGGGCGGCTGTGATCCCCTGGCAATTTATTAATGGAAGCAGAGCTATGTAAACTGAACAGCAAAGCCTGGCAACACTGCACGCTATCATAGAGTAACCCCTCGTGTCTGCCAGTGTCGATATCCTCAAGGCTGCAGGAAAGATAAGCCTTTCATTACTATAAGAATATCTGTCCATCTTTGGCCTAGTTGTTTGTGGATTTTGTTTGTTTGCATAATGCTCGGCTGCTTGTTGTGGCTTGTAGAAAGTAGCATACGAAGCCTTGTTTTTTGTACAGACTCCTCTCCTCGCACTCCAGGTGTTAGTAAGATAGTGACGGTAGACGTGAAGGCCAACGCTCCCTTGTGGATGAAGCTGAAAGACCTCGCAGATGGAGTCACCTACAATTTCCGCATCCGGGCAAAAACTCTCACATATGGCCCTGAAGTGGAGGCCAATATCACCACCGGACCTGGAGAAGGTAGGCCTTGGAGAGGGGTGGATTTTATTGTTATGAGGAAGCCTGCTGAATTTCAAAGTCATGGCCACTTGTCATTTGCAGGAGCCCCGGGTCCTCCTGGTGAGCCCTTTATTGCTCGTCATGGTACGGCCCTCACTCTGCATTGGACCAGCGGAGAGCAGGGGCGGGCTCCCATCACACGATACGTCATTGAAGCAAGACCCTCTGGTACAACACATTCATGTTCTATACACTTACAGTATGAACACCTGATTTATATTCATTTTGTCCGGAAACACATTTAAGTGAAACATCGTTGTAAGCTAATAGAAAGAACTACACTTGACAATCTTTTCCCTATACACTTTTTTGCCATTTCACTGTTCCCTTCTTTGGACCACTTTTTAATGACGTTCACCAGTGCATGCTGGAAACCAAGCACTGCAGTTTAAAATTGCTCTGAGCCAGCAGCAGCTTTTATACTCAAAGTACATATGACATATCATTTTTGCTGACAAAATGTTCACTTCCTCCACCATATAATTGTAAGATTGTGCAATGAATTTAGATTTAGATTCATTTCTAATCGTCAATTATATGCTTTGGTCTTTTAAATCAAGAGGTCTACAGCAAATCCTCCGTCAGTAAAAGCGATCAGCATGTGGTTTGAAGCAGGGTTTAGACTTTACAGGAAGAAAATTTCTTCTGTTAAATAGCAATGATTAAAAGTCTAAATTGTGTGTGTGTGTGTATGTATATGTA
>KN477340.1:0-16792 GCA_000787095.1 Periophthalmodon schlosseri
AACATTGCAAAAATCAAAGGTATACCAAAGGGAGACCTGAGCACATAAGTCCTGTGCTCAGGTCTCTGCACTGGCTCCTGTGACTCAGAGAATAGACTTTAAAGCACAAGTCTCTCCATGGCCTAGCGCCAAAGTACATCTCCAACATGTTAGTGCCATATGAACCATCTCACACTCTGAGGACTTCAGGGACCGACCTCCTCCTGGTGCCCAGTGTCAGGACTAAACATGGGGAATCAGCATTTCAGTTTTATGCAGCTAAAACCTGGAACAATCTTCCTGAAGATGTGAGACAGGCCTCTACTTTGACAATGTTTAAATCCAGGCTCAAAACAGTTCTGTTTAGCTGTGCATATGACTGAAAGGTTTTTATTCTGTACTTTTCTCCTTTAATGTTAACTTTATGATGATTATTTGTGATTATTTATGTTTTGATTTGTTGTATTGTGATTTTAATATATTTCTTATTCTGTAAAGCACTTTGAATTACCTTGTATACGAATTGTGCTGTACAAATAAACTTGCCTTGCCTTGCCATTCATTACAGCACAATTCATCAGTGGTGAAAGAGTGAGGGCCTAGTAAAAGAGTGAGGTCCTAGTGAGAGGATGAGCACCTGATATAAGGGTGAGAGTTTGGCAGGGATGAGAGAAAAAAATAATCAAAATTTTTTGTCCCTAATATTTATCAATAAATTTTCAGTTTGATTTTATTCTGAACAAGTGTCTTGCAATATCAACTTCTTGAACATAAATCATACAGATTTTTTGTGATTGCCTTTTGACCCATAATAAAAGTCATATTTCTTCCAGAAGTTGAATTCTGCTCCAAACCACATGCTTTTAGTAAGGGCTGGCTGTAGACCTCTCACTCTCACTCTTTTACCAGAGGGTCAGGGTCTGGTAAAAGAGTGAGAGTCTGATGAGAGGGTGGGGGTCTGGTGAGAGATAGAGGGTCTGGTGAGAGGGTGAGCACCTTATGAGAGGGTGACAGTCTGGTGAGCGAGTGAGAGTGTCTTGAGACGGTGAAGAACCTCATGGAATGGTGCAAATCTAGAGACCCTCTGATAAGGGTGGAAGGGTTGGTGTCATACAGATTTTTAGTCATTGCCCTTTGACCCATAATAAAAGTCACAGTTCCAGAGGTTGAATTCTGCTCCAAACCACAGTAAGGGCTGGCTATAGATCTCTCAATTAAAAGTATTTTGATCTTGATTAAAATTTGATTAATTGCGCATCCTAGGGCTTGTAAGAGGGTGAGGGTCTGGTAAAAGAGTGAGGGTCTGATGAGAGGGTGGGGGTCTGGTGAAAGGGTGGTGGTCTGGTGAAAGGGTGGGGGTCTGGTGAGAGGATGTGGGTCTGGTGAGAGGATGTGGGTCTGGTGAGAGGTTGGGGGTCTGATGAGAGGATGTGGGTCTGATGAGTGGGTGGGGGTCTGATGAGTGGGTGGGGGTCTGGTGAGAAGATGTGGGTCTAGTGAGAGAGCGAGGTCCTGGTGAGAGGGCAAGGGTCTTGTGAAAGGATGTGGGTGTGGTAAGAGAGAGAGGGACTGGTGCATGGATGAGACGGTGAAGGACATGGTGGAAGGGTACAGATCTAGTGACTCCCTGATAAGGGTGGTAGTGTTGGGGTCTGAAAAGAGAGCTAAGGCCTGGTGAGAGGGTGAGGAGCTGGTGAGAGAGTGAGAACCTGGTGGAAGTGTATGGGTCTGATAAGAGGGTGAAGGCCTGTGAGAGTGTGAGGGCTGGATGACAAGGTGAGACCCTGGTGTTAGGTGAGAGCCTTACGAGATGGTGAGGGTCTCATGGGAGGGTGAGAACCTGGTGTGAAGGTGTAAGCTAAGGTCTGGCAAGAGGTTGAGGACCTGATTATATGTGTGGACATGATGCAAGGGTGACGTTCCGATGGGGGTTGAGGGTCTGGTAAACTCCTAATGAGGGTGGGTGAGAGTTTGCGGTGATGAGAACCTGATGAAAAGGTGAGGGCCTGGTGGTGAGAAGGTGAGGGTCTGTTCTTGAGTAGTGCTCTGTGTGAACACTCTGAGATGCCTCTGACATTCCTCCTGTCGCCTTCCCTCCGCTCTGGTGTCTTGAGAGGCTCATTTGTGGCTCGTAAGTTGCAGACACTTTTAATAAGCACTGATTTATGAGGTCTTGTGGTTGCATGGTCTATCTGTGCTGACATATTCACTCACAAACATACTTGACAGTCTTTACAGTTCTTCTCAGAGTGCACAGAGGACATGGATCTCCACAGCTGTTTAACCACAGTGCCAATTAGAGCAAATGAGCCCAGTGCTGATATCAGGGTCTGTCCAATAGCTCCAATCGAGATAAGAGAACTTGAGAGAACTGAGATTAGTGTAACTTTTGTGGTGGAGCGTCAGCAACTGGCTTCTCTCCATGGAGATGTTATTGTGTTGCCTGGAATGTTCCACACTATGGCATTAAGCATATCTACCTTGCCTTTATTTAGTTACAGGTGTTTTATTGCTCAAAAATACCTTGAAAATATGCAGTCTTACTGTGAGCAGGGTCGCCTCTCCACAGATCTAATCTGCTTATTGCATCCATTAAAAGTAGATACAGTTAAGCCATACTGTCAAACATTCCATGCAAACTGTAAACATCTCCAGACAAGCAGGTGATGGAACCTTCTAAAGTTCCTCAATGCATAATTTTATAGACAAAATAAGAAAATGGTTGAGGGCAGTACTGACCATCAAGACGAAAACTATTTTTAAAATGCTCTGGTATACAAGTTGAGTCATTTTGGGTTTGGAATTGTAGGTCAAAAAAACATCTCAACTGTTCTGGTTAAAGCCACATTTTTTTTTTCTTGATTCATTCTATTTTTAAATGAAATGCATTGTAATAGGTGAGGTCAAAACTGTGGATGTAGAGTGCTAAAAAATCCCAAACATCACTAACTGCAGTCTCTTTGCTCAGACACCCCTGGACCCTGATCACAGTGAAGGGAGAGCCCTCGTCAGCGGTGGAGGACCACTCAGTCTATCAGGGTACTCCTCGTCTAACCTCTCTCCTTTTTCCTCTTTTTCCTTCTTAATGAATACATCCCCATGTCATTTCAGGGACCAAGTCTTCCAGCGAGGCCCACGTCTCCCGTACGTTCCACTCCAGAGAGGGGTTGTCCTTCACTGTCACCGCCTCCAGTCAGTGGGTGCAAGGTAAGTGTTCACCCAAACTCATGCACTAGAACAACTAGGGTGCTACTAGGGAACAGCTACTTTGGAGTTGTGCTTTCTACAAAACAAAACCAGGAATGGTTTAACAAAAAGGTTTAGTAGTTGCAGTGTTGCCGCGATACTAAAATTTCAAACTTGATTTTGATGCCAAGGAATTCACTGAATACTGGATACCGATTACGATACACAATGAAGATACAAAATGCTCCTTTTTTAGTAATAGAATGTAATTTTAATATACAAAATAATAGTACTTTCTTTATCTTAGCATGAGGTCTTATATTCATTTGCAGTATTGCACAAATGAGTATCTAGTTTCGAGATTAGTTTTAGTATTGATTATTTATTTATGTATTCATTTTATTTTACCTTTATTTTACCTTTATTTCATCCTTATTTAACCAGAAAGTCCAACTGAGATTCCGAATCATTTTTACAAGAGACCTGACCAAAGTAGCAATCAACACAATCAACACAGTACAGTAAAATCACAACATATTTCATTATAAAAACATTTGCATCTCTCAAGAAAAATATACACGTTTCTTAGTTACCGCACTTTGTACAATTTCCTTGACCTTAACAAGTGACGCTAAAGATTCCAATTTTAGATTGTTCTTTAAGTTATTCTCATTTTAGAATGTCACACTTTTTCACTCATGCCACACGAACTATAAAAAGCTTGAAATACATACTTTTTTTCTCTCGCGAAGATATGAAAACTTTTTGGGTGTACTATTCAGGGCTGTAATGTTGGCACCTATTGCTATTCCAATCTCTTTGTGTGTTACAACTGATAAAACGAAATTTCATATGGTGGTATTACAGTTTTTATCTATGAGCTTAAATTTCCAAAGTCACTCTTTTTCTGCCCGTAACTCCACAAATATCCGGTTTAACAGATCACAGACTAATGAACCCTTATATGTTTTCTTGCTAATATTCCATAGGTGCACAACTTAATTTCTCTGCTGGAGGGTACACTTGTCTCCATGGAGATGTTATTCCTTTGCCAAGAATGTCCCACAGTGTGGCATTAAATGTATCTATCTCAATGAGGACAAGCAGGTGACTCTATAAGGTCAAGTTACAGGTTAGATCCATGGAGAGGTGAATCCTTCTAAATATAAATGCATATTTTTAAGGCATTTATGACTAATAACAACAACCAAAATGAAACTAATTCTGAGTAGATGCTTAATGCCATACTGTGGAACATTCCAGGCAAAGTTCTAAACTCTCAACAGAGACAAGCAGCCAGTAGAGAAGTTAAACACAACATATTAAATAAAGTTTGTACATATTGCTTGTTTGTGATAATGTTAGGACAAACTCATGTTGTTTGTTAATACTAGATTAGAATATGTGTTGATTTCCTCTGTACCAAAACATAATTAAAAGATTAATCATCACTATTCTTTTATGCCAAGCTATTAAAATTCTGAACAAAACCACCACACCCCAGTACTAGTGAGTGACAGATGAATGCGTTAAATGAAGGGATTAGAGGTAGGCGAGGTAACACTAGATGTGTGTAGAGATAGACAAGCACACACATTTGTGGTCATAACATCTTGGCAATGCCCAATTTCGTCTGATCTTGGAAACGAAGCAGGTTTGGGCCTGGTTAGTACTTTGATGAGAGACAGCTCTAAATGCCAGTTGCCACAGTGAGATGGCAGTAGCTTTAGTTCATGCTGTCGTTGTGTCCTTGGGCAAGACATAATATCCCTAATATGAATGTGCTGTGTGCACCCTTATTTCTGCTAGTCTACCCTAGGGCAGCTGTGGCTGAGTGGCTAGTACTCAGGTCTCACAGGTGTGCATGTTGTCCCCGTACTCTCACAAGGAATCAATAAAGTACACCTTAACCTTAACTTTACAGTAGCAGTTTACTAGCACAGTGTGTGGAGTCAATGAATAATGCAATGTAAAGCGCTCATGTTAACTTCAAAGACACCATATAAACCCACTGCATTATTACATTATTATTTTGTGTCTCTGGGACTGTGTGCAGAGGCCGAGTGGACCGAGTGGCTGAGCAGAGATGACCAGCGCGGCTCTGGAGACTGGGAAAAACTGTCTGACCTCCTCAAGGCTTTCCCCCAACACCTCTGCCCAAACCCCCTGGACATACAGGTACCACTGCCCTCCCCACTGCTGCTACTGCCACCTCAAGATCACTGAATACTAGCCATCTAAGCATCTAAGCTGTACCTGATTTTTACTGTCTTCAAAATATGAAAAAAACAGAACTTGTTCATTTGTTCATTGGTTTGCAGTGGTCCAAAGTTCTTCCTTATGCATTTGGAGCATCCTAAATATTTGTCACGATGAGTTTATATGCGCTTTTGACAACTCTCAGAGATCAGTGCAGGGTTTTACTGTGACGCCAGTAAAGCTAACAGCAACTAGCCTGCTAATTTCCTGATTATCAGAAAAATAAAATGTTCTAATTAAATGGAGACAGCATGGAGCGGACTTATTTTGACCTCAAGAGCCATGATGGGGCAAGACACATTTTACTCAAATACATGGAAAAAAAACGGGTACAGGACCTTTAATCAGAGCTTCTTAATTGGTGGGTGGCAAAAACATTGTAAGCTGAAATTGCATGTCTTTACAGAGTTTCATTCACTACCTGGGGGATGTAACAATACACTGTGATATTATGGGATATTAGATAACTAATATGCCCTGACAAGCTTTTAGTGCTATCATTGCTGTCAGGTTCTAACAGATTCCTATTTCAATAACAGTTTTTTTTTTTTCCATATTAGCTGCATTATAATTGAAATATATTAAGGCAAAGGCAATTCACTCACCCAACATGTGGCAGTATGAGTGGTCATTATGTATAAAGACAAAAAAGCATAGTAGCATATGTTTTTAAAGGTGTACTATGTAACTTTTCTGGTAGGGGCTCTGCCACCCGTTTGCATGAAAAGGTTATTGCTCTGTCTGGAATGTTTCACAGTACGGCATTAAATGTATCTGTCATGCATATTCAATGACAGGTGTTCTCATTGCAATAAAATTAAATTAAAATTAAATAAAATAAAGTATGCATCCTTACTGGCTCGCCTCTCCCCGCATCTGACCTGTAACTTGGCGTGGTGGTTTCCTCTGCTTGTCACCTTGGAGACAGATTAAGTTAAATGTCATACTGTGGAACATTCCTGGCTAGCATCTCCATAGAGACAAACAAATGGCAATGACTCTCCATTGAAAAAGTTACATAGTGTACCTTTAACTCCTTGATCAAAATCCATGACGTGCCCCACAGACTGAGAACCCTTAGTAGACTGAGGCTGTCCGCATCGGTCACTTGTTTGGTTGTTATTGTGGAGAGTTTGTCAGGGAGGAGAATGTGTGGCCGAACACTCTGCAGACAGCTCACAAAATAAGTAGCATTTTACTGAGCGCAGCCAGCCTTCTCTCTGATGTTCTGTGACATCTGTAGTGCTTACTGTGAAGATGTGAAAAACAATGTGTGGGCGGGTATTTGTCACACTGTGAGGACTCAAGTCCATGTACACACTCGCAGCATGGGGACCTGCCTCCCTTCTGGTCCCTATGACGTAAATACTTTATTTTTAGATCAACAACATGGTTTTAAGTTCCGATATGGGTTAAAATAGAGTAAAGATGGGGTATTACGCTTCAATGAGATATTAATTGCGAACACATAACATATTTAGATCACCATGTTACCTTTCAGCATTTTGAAAATTCTATATTTGCGGAAAACAACGTCACTCCCCCTTCAGAGAGCTGTCACATCACATTCGGCATGCATTTTGCTAATGAAACTACCGCACATCGCATCAGGTTTGTGACGTGTAGTGTTTTGTTTTGAATCCTGCTCTTGTACATTTAAGAAAAAATATCTTGCCAGCGCATGGGTGACGTGGGCTTGTGGGCTGAGGATTGGACAGAATCTTACAGCTAAGCATAAGGAGGGTTTAAATAGGGCCTGTCGATTGCTCGATTACTCAAACTTGCATGCACTCGGTAACGCACCAGGATTACTCATCATATAACTGAGATTTTCACAAACAAGAAACAAAGGTTAGGCAAGGAGTGACTATGGTCAAGGTTAGCATTAGTCTTCAGAAAATGGATGTAAGTCAATACGCGTGTGGAAGTGTGTGTTTTGTATCCTGCATCTCCCATGGTACAAATTATAGATGCCACTTTGTCATTTTTATTTCATATATTGATTGCTTTTATAGATTGGACATCATTCCCTTGTTGTGATTTTAAGACAATTCTTTTATCGTTGTCTTTTATTGCTGTATTTGCGTGAATCTCATTTGCCTTGACTGGTGAAGCTCCGAGCACCATTAACTTTTTTATTTTCTGTCTCATGGTAACGAGCCTGTACCTGACTTTTATTTCGTCTAGTTCAGGAAAATGCCTTTTACTCCATACAGTAGAGCCCATTGCACTGGCATCAATTTGTGAAAAAAGAGACTGAGATGTTGCTGATACGTTCTAAAAGGCATTTTGTAGGGTGAGAACCATGAGGAAGGAAGTGACACGGACAGACAATTTTATCCAATCGGAGACATTGTTAGATGAGAGCCATTTGGAACCAACTGTCTGTTAGTAACCATCGAATTATTTCTTTGCCATGGCGAGAAAGTGTGTGGGGCCAACAGTTCATTGTGAAATATATACTTTTTTTGATGAAAAATGCATTATTTTTATAGAATTTTATAATTTAACAAGAACATTAAACAACAATAAAAGGCGGTACATCATACTAACATAATGTACAAGGCATTATTCACGTTTTCTAGCAAACTAACCACTTTCTTGGTTAGACAAAGTGTATCTGATATTTTTTTCTGTTTTTGTTGTTTATGTACTTTTTTTCATAGATTTTTTTTTTCTTTTGTAGGCTGAGACCATAGAGGGAGTCCCATCCGACCAGAGTGGAGACATTATCCACAAAAAGGACAAAGACTACGGCTTTGTGTGTCTGAACAAGGACCAGCCTCATGGGATGTGCCATGACTACCGCGTCCGCTTCCTCTGCCGCAAACTCGGTAACGCACCAGGATTACTCATCACATAACTGAGGTTTTCACAAACAAAAAATAAACGGAAAGCAAAGATTTGAATAAAAAAAAAAACCAGACTGATAGATGGCGAATATAGGGGAGTAGTCTATCACAGAAATAATTATACCATTTAAAAACGCTTTGACTACCTGATTTTTAAGTTTCAATAACATAAATAACTGAAGAAAATTTTAAAAGTAGCAGGTTGTAATTGTAAAATATTTTATCAACTGCAAATCTAGAAGAGAGAGCCATGAGCGTTGCTATATAACGCTTTTGCAATTTTGTTGTCTGAATTAGCCACTCTCATGAAATACAAAAAGGGCTGTGGGAGCTATAGTTATATAGTTATATTTAAATACCTAATTCCTCCATTTACAGTTTGAAAACCAGGTACCCCTTTAATTACCACCCAAAACCTTAATGCAGTGTTTTCAGTCCTAGACCCCTCCCATCTTTGTATTATACACTGAAGCGTCTGCCAGCAAATCCCAAAACATCTGAACTGGGAAACTGCTGTTGACAACTTTTTAAAACCTTTGTTACATAAGCAGACCTCTTCAAGATAAAGTACAACATTCCAGTAACATGATCTCTTTTTCATGAAATTCCAAAGATTGTTGACCAGGCCTGGGTTGAGTTCGGTAACTAGTCTGAGGTGATTACTCCCTGTTTTTGTCTTTTTATTTTGACAAGAACCAGCAGTGACATTGTTTTCCTTACACATATCTCCATTCTTGTTAAAGTGCAAATGAGAGGTTAGATGACTCATTTCACTAAAACATAGCTAACACCGTAATATTTAAGATTTTACAAAAAAATCTTGCAGAGTTTTTTCTAGTTTTTTTTTTTTTTTGTTTTTTTGGGTTTTTTTTTAAGTTTTAAATTTAATTCCTGGTTGGACACGGGCAGCAGATGTGACATACGGAGAGGTAATTCCATTACTGTTACCTATAGCAACCATAATGTTAAGAAAGGCCAAAACTTAGTGATGATTAGACTAACTAATCTAAACACCCTTATTTTTTGTCAAACGGAGGTTTAAACTGCTGTAAAAATGGGTTCCTTGGGTGTAAATTGTCCCTGCATTTTGGATGGATTTTTCTGTGTTGATGACATAGGTAGGTACACCACAAACTGCCACTTGACTGATGTAAAACTGATAAATAGTTACCACAGGTACTATCCTACCAAACCAAGTATAAAAACATGAAAACCTGTCCTATCTGCTTTAAGCATGTCATGTGTTTTCCCCACAGTGCGTCCTCAGGCTTACATCTCCATTGACTCCCAGTCCAATAGCAGTGTCCTGGAGCTGGCCGACCCCCCTCAGGGCTGGGGCCCCGGGGACCACATCGTGGTGGCCAGTACAGACTACTCTATGCACCAGGCCGAGGAGTTCACTGTGCTGCCCTGTCCCGGCTGCACTGCCAACCAGATCAGAGTGGCAGGTGAGAGCAACCTTATGATATTAAAGGGCCTGTACCTAATGTCAAACCATGAGTCAAAAACATGTTTTATTTTGGACATTTAGGCCCCCCCCCTTCCCGCCACCTGTCTGCCACTGTGATATTGCACCATGACAGAGAATCACCTGTCTGGGATAGTGTCAGGCAGCTGGTTTCCCATAATATGTTGTTACAACGTGTCTGATTGAATGAAAAAAGTGATCCTGTCAACAGATTCTGCATTATTTCTTACCTGAAAAAAATGGTATGTAAATGTATAGATTATACTTACAGTCTTACTTTTTACATGATGTAAAGAGCAGTTATCTTGATGAGAATAAATCAAAATCAGGTCCAACCCTTTAATCTATGTACTTTACTTAGAGATAAACAATACACCTTTCAAGTGATGGCGATTTATATGTTGAGCTAACATGCTTAGCAAAACAAAGCTAGCGCATGTTAGCAACTGCTGTTTCCTGTTTATCCATGCACCACACTCACATAAAGATGGAAAAGATTATATTTCCAGTGCATAATGGCAGCATTAGCCATACTAACAGTGCACCAGCATTACTTCCTGGTTCACTGATGATAAAAATTATTCTTTAATTAGATGCTGACCGTACACAGTGGACTCATTTTGACCTTAAGAGCTTTTAACTTATATCTGACTGGGAGGAAACTTTTTTTTCTATATAACATGAAAAAGTCAGGTACAGTCCCTTTAATAAAACATGTTGTGACAGTGAGGTCCCTCTGTTATGTAAAGTCTTGCCTCAGACTGGGCCTCGGAATTACCGGGCCAGCCAAAACCACACGCTTTGTCAAAAGTTTACAAAACGTGTGGGTCTGAAACCTGGGTTTGTATCCGGTCTTCCCAATTCAATATGTCAATCACACCCTAACCAATCACAGAGACACATGGTCTGTTCATGTCAAAACAAATATGGCAGCTTACATGTTAAAAAGGGAGAAAAAATAACGCAGAGAAGTGAGAAACAACATGGATTTCTAAAACATTCTGCAACATTAGTTTTCTCAACAAGCGAAGCACTAAACTGTTACTTATCTCAGGTAAACCAAGATATATATTCAGCTCTGAATGATACAAGAATTTCTGAGAGAAGATGTCTTCCGCATTTGAGAAACACATGATACAAATTAGCGACTGTGGCTGAACCATCAGAGGTTAGGATGGAGGTTTGAGCCCCTTATGGTCCGGTTCCAGAAGGTTCTGGATTTAAACAGAATGTAAAAGGGACTGGCTGGTCAGGTAAGCCTCAGACTGGGCCTCAGACTGTGATGATGGTGACACAGGTGAAGACAGGCTACACTAACAGCAGCTGACATGTTTGTGGCTTTGTTGTCTCACACTTTTCTCATAGGTCTCTTTAGTGTTGGAGTAAGCACAGGTCAGCTGCTACTGCAGTTTGTTTTCCTGGAATTGAAAGCTGGCATAAGTGAAGTTTGGGGCAACATGAGTCCAAAATATTAGTAGGGTATATTAATAGGGTTAATTTAGTTAATTTATTTTCAAATTAAAAATGTTGGTTTGAATTTTCCTTTGGTGCTGTGCTTATAGGTCAGTGATGATGTCAAAACTAAATGTCAGAGATTTTCTTACACTGACATCTTCCATATTGACATTTAGTCTGGCTTTAGTTCTGGGCGAGTTCTAGTTTAGTCCCGGTTTGGTCCAGTTTTGTTCTGATCCTGGTTAAATACATTTAGTCCTAGTTTAGTCCAGTTGTGTCCTGGTTTATTCCTGGTTTCAAAATTATTTAGTCCTGATTTAGTTTTTATTAGTCATAGCCCAGGTCCAGTCCTGTGTGGTCCTGGTTTTGTCCCAACTTTTTTGAGTTTAGTCATATAGTCCTGGTTTAGTTCAACCTTTTCTGATCCACCACCTGATTGTTGTTACTGAGATGTTATTTCTTCGGTCAGTATATTCCACTCTGCTCCACTGAGTCAAGCAGATGGTGGACCTCCTCCAAAAGAGTTACATAATGCACCTTTAACATAAAACTAAATTCTAAGATTCTCCTTCGAAGACTTTGATGGTGCGTATTGGTGCGTATTGCATATGTGTTTGCTTAGATTGGTGTTCAGTGGTCATAACTGCACCAGGATTAGTTCTTTCGTCTGAACTCTTGTAAATGGCATAAATGATGTTATGTGAAGAGTGGTGCCCGGAGCTAGCATGATTCTATTTCCATCGTGACATTTACCGAGACTCAAGAGGCGCGGCCGCTGTTCTGTCCCTCATGCTATATTGTGTGTGTGTGTGGGGCTTTTTTTCTAAACCTCCAAAGACTTAAGTGAATTGGTGACTGCATAGTGAATGTATTATTTGGGTCTCCAAGGTTTGCCTGTTTTAAATGTGATGCACATGGTGGAATAAAAACATTAAAGTATTAGACATTTTCAGTGGGTTGAAGTAGGGTGTATGTGACTGGCCATCACGTGGGAGTATGCAGCTAAAAAAGGTCTACAATATGGCATTGGACATATCTTTCTTCAGTAGAGAAAATGCTCTCCTGTGTCAGCCCCAAACTGCAAGCTCAGCCCTTGTTATCTTGGACTATGTCATCTGAGATATAACACTCCCTACAACAGAATCATATCTAGGCTTGACTGGACAACACTATCGCAATGTCTTGAGGGTTCATATCTCTGGGTGCTGGGTCCTGTATTGATGGTAAATAAACTTCTCCTGCGTTAGAACTCCAGCCTCATGCCTCTTCTTACAATTCTTGGACTTCAATTTATTCTACAATGTTCTTACATATTCAGTTGCAGGCGGTTTTATTACTAAAAACGTTGAATTACCAAATGTGAAATGTAGGAAAGTTGTTTTAAAGTAAACAAATGATAACATGTGCAATAAACTCAACTCAAACCACTTTTACATTCTAAGCAAGAGATGATATTCTGACATGTTATGATTGTTGCTTATGTGTGTGTGGTGCATTCAGGTACCGCGCGGTTCCTCCACATGGGCGAGCTGGTGGATGGGGTGGACATGAGGGCGGAGGTGGGCCTGCTGACCAGAAACATCTTGCTCAGAGGAGAGATGCAGCCCCTGTGCTACGAGGAGAGTGCCTGCAAGTTCTTCAACTTTGACACCTTTGGAGGACATCTCAAGGTACATCTGGACTTAAAAAAATAAAAAATAAAATAAAAATTGTGGTAACTCTTTAAAAGCGCACTTTTGTGACTTTTCTGTTGATGAGTGTTTTGCCACTAACATTCCACAGTATGGCATTAAACATTTCCATGGAGATAAGCAGGAGACACTACCAGGCCAAGATACTAGTTAGATCTGTAGAGAGGCGAAGCGACTCGGTAGAAATGTGTGTTTTTCAAGGTATTTTTTTTAGCAATAGCAACACTCAAGTAATTGAATAAATGCAAAATGATTAAAGGTGAACTATGTAACATTTCTGGTGGAGAATAGGCCATGTGCTTGTCTCTATGGAGATGTTATCACTCTTCCACAGTATGGTATTAAACTTATCTGTTTTGCATTATCTATCTTGCATTTAGTCAAATTCAAGTGGCTTACGGTGAGCATGGTCGCCTCTCTACTGAACTGACCTGTAACTTCATCTGGTCACATCCCCTGCTTTTTCTCTATGGAGACAGATACATTTCATGCCATACTGTTGAACATTCTAGGAAAAACAATTACCTGATTGAATAAATGCTAGATAGATAAGTGGAACATTCAGAACATGGCCGTAGCATCTCCTTTAGACAAACAGGTAAGGCACCCTCCACCAGAGAAGTTACATAGTGCACCTTTAATTTCCATACTGTAGGCAAGGCAGGCAAGGCAATACAATCGTTTAATCTCAAATATAGCAATGCCAAATATGTATTCCTGCTTTTAAATTTTACTGCTCTTGCTTCAGCATTGGTCTATACAATTTGCCAGCAATCAAAAAGGACAAATTTATGTTTTTCTTCCTGCCACAGTGTAAAATTTATAGGCAGATTTTTGTTCACCCAAACCACACGCGAGTTAGTTTTTCTGGGTGACAGGCAGAGGAATTTGATCTGGATGTGTTGCATTCGAGCGTGCCATCCCTTAATCAGCTTTGCTATCATAATAGTCAGAAATATGCCCGTCTATACCGTACGTCCCCCCAGGGCCCAGGCAGGCAGCAGGCCAACAGGCTAAGTGATCGCCATGCGTGTGAAAATAATGGGCCAAACCTGGTGTAGGGTATCAGCCTGTGCAGTAAGAGAAGACAGCGCTCATGCTACTCAAGGGCAGAGGTTGGGTTACAATATGTAATAAATAAGATCAAATTAAAAAGGTACTGTGCCACATCACCTCTGACAATTTCCTACCCACGCTTTACCCATTGTACACTGATATCTGTCCTGACAAAGCAAATGGAAGAAATACTTGGGATTTGCATGGGGACTTGGTTTTGGACTTACTTTGGCACTTGACCTGGACTTGGCTTGGGACTTGTGAAATTTAATTGCTGAATTTCTTTCCCCACTCCTCACCCCCGTTGTACACTGATCTCTGTCCTGACAAAGCAAATGGAACAAATACTTTTTGACTTGGGGCATGACTCGGGACATGACTTGGGACGTGACTTGGGACAAGACTTGGGACTTGACTGACATGATGCGGAACATGACTTGAGACATGACTTGGGACATAACTGACATGACTTGGGACATGACTGACACGACTTGGGACATGACTTGGGACATAACTGACACGACTTGGGACATGACTTGGGACATAACTGACACGACTTGGGACATGACTTGGGACATAACTGACACGACTTGGGACATGACTTGGGACGTGACTGACACGGCTTGGGACATGACTTGGGACTAGTTACTAGTTGTCCATAGCTGGGAAACAAAACATGCAGATTTTCATGTGTTCAATATGTGTGTCCAATAGGGTAGTTCAAATATCCTGAATATTGTAAAAATAATGAACCTTTTAACATGTTCCGATTGGACACGCAGGTGGAGAGGGGCTTCCGGGCCGTGCACCTGTCCGGGGTGGAGCTCCAACACATGGGCCAGCAGATTATGGGACACTACCCCATCCACTTCCACATGAACGGGGACGTGGATGAGAAAGGAGGCTACCATCCCCGAACTTCCATCCAACATGTGTCCATGCACCACTCCTTTTCCCGCTGTGTCACCATCCACGGCACCAATGGTCTCCTGGTGAGAACCATCACCTCTGTCTGCATTAGTCAGACTCGAATTCTGATGTAGCTTGGGTGTATGGTATTTGCCAATATTGATAATAAGACTTTCCATAGCAAGGGCCACAAATTAATGTTAAGTTATAGTTAAGTTCTCTTTTAAATACTAAATCAAATGCATTCAAATGTTCATCTTGACACTTGCAGGTGAAGGACGTGGTGGGCTATGACATTCTGGGACACTGCTTCTTCACGGAGGACGGCCCAGAGGAGAGGAATACGTTTGACCACTGCCTGGGCCTCGTGGTGCGGGCCGGGACACTGCTGCCCTCTGACCGCAACAGTAAAATGTGCCGAGAAATCACCAACGACTCCTTCCACGGATACGTGGCCAACCCCCGCCAGGATTGCAGGTCAGACAAGCACATACAGAGACACATACATTACTTATGTATATTACTTTAGTAACTTAAAAAAAAAAAAAAAATTTACTTCTCTGAATACACACAGACAACACACAGACAACACACTTTTATTCTTACTTGAATAATATATTTGACAGTGTAACAGTACTCTTACTCTTAAGTTTTGGTTAAGTCTGCAAATGACAAAAGCTTTATGTTGACGGTATAATTATTTTAACATTTCTTTCAGATATGATTTAGTTTTTGTTTGTTTGTTTGTTTGTTTATCATTTTTATGGTCTATCCTTTACCAGACTATGTACTGTTTAATGTTTTGTTGAACCAGTTACATTAACTTCAAATTGCACATCAGATGTTACATCCAGACAGTAACTTACAGTTACTCTTACTTGCGTAGTAGTTGCCCCAAATAATTTTTACTCTTGGTTGAGTCCACTAAGGGAGTGTGACATATTCCATATTTGGAATTCCGAGTATCATAGCAACCAAAGAGCCAATCCGGAAAACCTGTGGCTAATGCTAGCGGGAGCGACCTTGGGGAAAGAAGGTGCCTGATTTCTGATCTTGATTTATGGACGCATAAATCAAAATGCCAGGATCATGTAGAGTGGGTTAATATGAACATTTTAAGACCAAACTGACGAGACTCACTGCAGCAGTCACAGAGAGAGGGGCGACAGTTTTCCAATGTAAAGTGAATTGGAGCTGGAGTCGATCAAGCCAGAAGTGTGCCCATGATCTCTTCCTATTTGGAATTTGGCTAGCAGGTTAGCTATGTCCATTTATATATACAGTCTATGGCCATGGCACTGATGTTACTAACTGCTTTGAAAGATTACACCGCATATTTCCTTTTTTATTTTTCATCAACTCTTTTGTAGCTAACAGGCAGTTTTCTGAGATGTACAAGATATTCTATTTTTGCATAACCATAACTTTTACCAGACAGGATCTAACCTGTACCATGTTGCGGTAAACCTCACAGGAACCGTCTCAGCAGGTCTCAGTCTCCACGTGATTCGGTACACATGGTTACACACACACAATCAGATTAAAATGTAAGATGATATTCAAAGAATTTCACCCCTTCCTGCTCTAAAATTCAATGGTCCATTTCAATCTCAAATCCAGGCTTAGTACTAGTGTAGTGTCACGATTCTAAAATTTGAAAACCGATTTCAGCATTTTTCCTTTTATTGATTAGCACTTTAGCTTCACATCAAGAAGGTCCTGGGATTAATTCCTGGAACATGTCCAGATAATGATAACAAATAAGATTACAATACATTTAATAGTCTACTAGTCACGATCATTGTGATTAATTGTTGCTGCCCTATAATTAGTCAGTGCAAATGAAAAAAGAATGCCCCTGTCCTTAATCATGAAGAATTGTAAAACTGTGTAAAATCTCACAATGGCAACCCTAAATTTGCTATTGTGGCATTCCT
>KN477340.1:16852-54302 GCA_000787095.1 Periophthalmodon schlosseri
GCCTATAGGGAAATTAAGTATAGCTTAAACATTGACAAATAGACCCTGTAATGGTGACTGTGGGCCAGCCTGCTCCTTGTTCACTCTCTGTTCATTTAAACTGATCCAATTAACGCTCTACAGCCGAAAATCACTGTTTTGTAAAGAGCTTTTTCTCCAATTTATCCCTACCATTGTGTTCAGAGCTAATTCCCACGTTGATGTATTTCTGTGGATTAAAAATGCATTATATCAAATGAGATTGTGTGTGAGTATGTGTGTGTGTGCGTAAGCGTGTGTGTGTGTGGAGGGGAGGTGGGGGTGCCTGGGGGGTCTCTGCTCACCCACTGAATGTAAATGAGTTCAACAGTCTTCCTTTCGGAGTCAGGGTATGTGGGGAAAAGCTACACTATTTGCTTTTATTCACATACTTTAAACATAATGGAGAATGATCACAGTTCACAAGCTTGTTTTTACTTTTTTTACATTATGTGCTTTCTCACATACATATATGAATCACCACATTGACACAGGAGGGGGAGGTGGGTTAGATGTATTGCCCAAGGACACGAAGGCATGCACGGATGAGGGCAGGAATTGAACTGCAAAACTATTATCCATGACAAGTACAAATTAGCAAGCATAACTGAAAACATTTGCAAATGTCTTGCTGCGTGGATAGAACCAATATCCAAGTCTGACAAGACGATTTTGTTTTTACAGTGTTGAAATAAGGAATTCTTACCTAAACATACTCATATTGTAGTAGTTAAAGGTGCACTACGTAACCTTTCTAGTGGAGGATTTACTGCCAACTTGTCTCCATCAAAATATTATTGCTTTTGCCTGAAATGTTCCAAACTAAGTACATTAAAACTAAAATTGCATGTTTTTCAAAACACCTAGATTGAATAAATACAAGTTAGATACTTTTAATGCCATACTGTGGAACATTTCTGGAAAAGCAATTACATC
Organism: Periophthalmodon schlosseri; assembly: GCA_000787095.1. NCBI lineage: Eukaryota > Metazoa > Chordata > Actinopteri > Gobiiformes > Gobiidae > Periophthalmodon > Periophthalmodon schlosseri. The sequence goes on from KN477340.1 coordinate 17,807, forward strand.
TGACAGGTGCAGGTGGCAGATTCTTCTTCAGAAAAGTTGCATAGTACATCTTAAAAAATTAGACATATGCTAACACATAGATGGCAAGGCAGTACAAGTAGTGAGACTCCAACCATCAGCCTTTACCCTCTCCTCTCTCCACAGTGCCACCTCTACCTTCTGGATCGCCAACCCCAACAACAACCTGGTCAACTGCTCCGCTGCAGGCTCTGAGGTACAGTCTCCCACAGACACTGCACATGACTGGACCTAGACCCAACACAGAATGGCTGACTTGGATCTTTTTATAATATGCATTTGATCTTTTAATCTTTAAATATCCCCTGCCTCTTAAAGAACACATATTATGCAAAAAGTACCTTTTTGAGCTTCTATCCATGTTTCATGTTTTTAACTTAATTATTAATTCCCTAAATCTCATTTTTAGTGATTTGGGCTTCAGGATCAGACTATCCCTCCAGACAGCAGCTTTACTTCTCAAACTAAACACTCATGTGCAACAAAAAATTATCAAAAATCTGATTTTCCTTTGTGCATAATTTATTACCACTTATAATGAGAATAGATCAGAGAGGCATTTTAGGGAAGCTCTGCCTCGATGGTAAGGGGTTAGTCCATTCATCCAAAGTTGTCTTCTCTGAGCATTCAAAAATTCCCAGTTTGCATTTTGCCTGGATTGTTGCATCACAGGTTGCGTTACTTCATCTATGCAGTTTTCAAGACCAGCAACCAGCACTGGACTTGTTCCACAGTACAAGTCCAGTGCTGGTTGTTCACAACCAATGCATGGCTCTGTTAGCATAGCATTCACTCGGCCTAAGTGCTTCACTTGTTTATTTTCCCATTGTTCGTTCCTGTTGCTGACAGCAAGGGGTGCGTTAATGCCTAAATACCTGATTGGAAATGGAGGTCTAGTTTATATATGTTTTCCAAATGTACACATTATTTTAAGATAGAAAATGTGAAATACTAACCCCAAGGTGACCAAAAGGGAATTAAAGTCAGAAGAATTCATAATATGTATCCTTTAACACTGGTAATACACACTGCATATTAATGTATGTATGTATGGGAAAAAACTAGCCCTAAATATAGGAAATGTGTTGTTTGAAAGAATAAAGTTGTGATGTTCAAATTTGTCCCTAAAGTTGGGCCTAAAAACTCAGTGGTTTCACCCTCCTATTTCATCATTATACCATTGATTACCAGTCAAAAAAATCTCATAATATAAACCCTATCCAGTACACAGCCACAAATTGGTCTCTGTAGAAATAGCCCTGAACTCGTATTGACTTGAGACTCAATTTCAAAGCTAATTTAAAGAAACAGTCCAGGCAAAGAAACATATTGAGATGAGCACAGTGCACCTTTAAGGACTCAAGAAATGGTGAGTTGAATCCAATACTGACACACAAATAAGTTTCTGATTGGTGACAGGGCTGACAAAAAACAAGGACTTCACTGGTTAAGCTCACATTGACTGCTTGACCTGCATGGGCACATAGCTAGGGCTTAATGGTGAATGCTTGTGTTTGGTTTGACAGGAGACTGGATTCTGGTTCATCTTCCACCACGTGCCCACAGGCCCCTCTGAAGGCATGTACTCGCCTGGGCACACAGAGCTCACCCCAATGGGCCTGTTCATCAACAACCGGGCACACTCCAACTACAGGGTCAGTCAATACAATACTGTACCAGGCCTCCGTATTAGAATATTTCACTTTCCAATTCCTTCAGATATTAACCAGATCTATAGATGGACTAAACTTTGTCTAAACTAAGGAAAATGTAATAAAAGAAGGACCGTGAGTACTAGCAGATGATTTTCACCATTTACATTTGAGATTTCTAAGAGACCAGCCAAAACTGACAGTTTACAAGTTTGAGAACCAAACATTTGATTGGAGAAATTTTAACCAGTTTGATTATGCAAGTATACTTCCATTTGTGGTTCTTGTTTAAACGTCTCTAGTGACAGTGTATGTGTATTGCAGGCCGGGATGATCCTGGACAATGGAGTCAAGACCACTAAAGCCAACAACAAGGACAAGCGGCCCTACCTGTCACTGGTGGCATCCAGGTGAGACTGACAACAACTCATTTGTAACAGAAGTCTGATTTTATCTAGTTTTGATTATTGGTGCATTATGTAACTTTTTTGGTGGAGGGTCCACGACTTGCTTGACTGTCACCATGGAGATGTACTGATGCGTTCCAGCTGGCAACCACTTTCTTCGTGAACGTTAGGAGTTCTGACCTTTGAGCGTTACAGCTACATTAACTTGTAGATAAACAATATGGCCAATGCAAAAACATGGGCTAAAGGAATGTTGACGTTATATTAATTATTACATATTATAGAACATGTTAAATAGCAGAATATTGTGAAATTTGACCTGTAACAAAAGTATATATTGTTTATGTGAATGTAAATAAGCAAGTTTTTCTGGTGATTGCCAGAGTTGTAATATGTCACAGTTTACTTGTGCTAGAAGTGGGAAATGTCCCAGTCACCACATCCCCATGGAAACAAGCATGTGGTGATGACCCCTCATCAGAAAAGTTACCTAATACACCTTTGATATTGACTGCCACAGTTTTAAGATTGAAGTCCAAATCAGATTGTAATTTGAATCAACTTTGTAATTTCAAAGACCATTTGCCAGTCATGCAGCCATACCTTCCTATTACTTTTCTTTTGTCCCCAGGTATGGGCCTCACCAGGATGCAGACCCCTTCAAACCTCGGGTTCCTGCTCGGATCCACCGCTTCATCGCCTACAAGAACATGGACCAGGGGGCATGGCTGAGAGGAGGAGATGTGTGGTTGGACGACTGCCAGTCAGTATCAGTCCACAAGTCTGACAGATAATACAACATTCTGTGGTGTGACAGGGAATGTTTCATTGACTCACATATTTGTGCATTGTAGATTTGCAGATAACGCCATCAGCCTGACTCTGGCCAGGTAAGAGTGTCATCTCACATGTTCAGTGTTAAAATATGACATACCTTATTATGATGCTACGTACCTTAAAGGTGTACTATGTAACTTCTGGTGCAATATAATAATAATAATAATAATATATCTATGAAGATATGCGTGTGACAGAACCCCCACCAGAATTTTAATGTCAAGCTCTATTGTGATGTATTACTGGGGCTGCAAGATTAAACTCCATTTGAGTAGTCACAGTCAGACGCATGCAAATGCTGGCTATGTAATATCATTTGCTCAGCAAATGCTGTCTTCATGGGGTTTTAATAAACCTGCTGACCCTACAGTTTAGACCTCTACAAACATGTTCTGCAATGCATAATGTGATCCCTGTATTAATACAGCAGTTTTTATGTGCTCATGAACACTGTGCACTGTGAACTTGAGCTTATCTTTTAATTTTTAATGTGTTGTGATGTATCTAACCATGGCTCTGCTGGTGTGTTAGTGGAGGCACATTCCCGGACGATGACGGCTCCCACCAGCAAGTGGTGAACTCTCTGTTTGTGGGTGAGAGTGACAACAGAGGGAGCTTCCAGCCTGGCAGTGTGTGGGGCCCAGGGGGTATAGACCTCAAGGGCCGCTCTCTGCCCCGAGCCGTGTAAGTCCTACTGACACACATCCCACATTTACACATTAAAGTCTAGTAAAAAGAATAGAACTTGGTTTGTTTGATCAGAATACAATAGAATATTGGTTCTTGAAATCCTTTTGATTGGCTGCAGTTCTAGTACTTGCTTATTAGATTTTATACACAGGTTGTCCACCTTTGGGTAAGTCCTTGGTTAAAATTACTGTAGAAATGGTAAATCCTATTGGTTTAGCTTTATGGACCTAGTTTAGATTGGAAAAACAAATATTTTCTTTGGTGGAAAACAGCTTATAGTAGCTAATGTGCCTGTCTGTCACACCCGTCATAATGGTAGGAGATAAGATCGGGGCCCAGACTACACGTCATCAATCTTGACCGGCCAGGCTAGTATTTCTTTTTTAAACGGTACTAAAAACTACATTTTAAAGACTGTTAAAAATGCCATGCTGTTCTAGAGGTAACTGTTGTGCAATAATTTAAGTAGCTCGAGAGGTTGTCTAACCAGGATAAGTGTATTTACCATCAGTATGGGACCTAGAGACATGAACTCTAAACACAATGTGGTAGTATTGCCTATTCAAGTCTGGCCATGCTTCCATTGTAGGGAGTATTATAACCACTGATGATGTAGGCCAGATAAGAAGGACTGAGCTGGAGGTGTTACAGTAGTGCAGTAGTGCACCACATCTGAAAAAGTGAGTCCTGAAATAATGCTGTTTACATTTGTCCCTCAGAGACTTCCCATTGCGGGGCATGCAGGTATACGACGGGCCAGTCCGTATCCATAACTGCACCTTCCGTAAGTTCATTGCTCTGGATGGACGCCACACCAGCGCCCTAGGCTTCAGGCTGAACAACTCGTGGCAGAGCTGCCCCAACAACAACGTGTCCCAGCTCACCTTTGACCAGGTCCCGGTCAGTACTGCTTATGAAGAAAACACATCATGGTCAAAATCTGTACAAAACTAAATAGCCTCCTGGAACTGCAGCATTATTTCAAACCCTTTCGGTCCTTTGTCTTTGTATTTCTTGAACCATAATCCATAACATCAACAGAAGTGTTAGAAAATATTCACAGCTACTCAGTTAACATTTTGATAGAGGTTTCAAAGGTAGTTCGACTGCCATCTAGAAGTCATTTTCAAGGTTCCTGTATTTCATACTAGCTCCTCAGATCAGTACCTTCAGATTGAAATACTAGACCAGACCACTACACCAGATTAAAATGACTTCCGGTGTGATCACTGGTGGTGTAGTGGTTTAAGGCGCCGCACATATGTGGTTGTTACCAGCTTGGCGTTGCAGGTTTGCCTCTCGGCCACAACCCTTTGGCGAATGTCTCTAAAAAAAACAGAAAGAAAGAAAATTACTTCTGGATGACAGTTGAAACGTCTTGATTTCAAATACATTGTTCAGACGACTACCATTTACTTTGGACCACTCCTGCAGAAATGGGCGAATACAGTACACCAATCAATGACATATCGTTTGTTTAAAAAATGTCTCAAAAACACAACGAAAATAACCATTTGACTACTTAAATCCTTGTAACAATGTTGGCTAACTCGTGCACTCCTAAAATGATACTTTGATGCAGCCCAAACTGCACTACCACTGAAATATAAGGCAAACAGTTACTTTGCACGTTTGTACATTTGCAGTTACAGGGACCTTTCCTAGGTAATGCAAAAAACAATCAATCATTACTTCTACTATGGAGGAATTTTATTGTGAACTGTACTTTCAAGTACTAGTCATGAGGCCCCAGAGATGTCCTAAATTTTGGCTATGAACCTAACCTGCTCCCTCTCCACACCCCTCTGTCCTGTATCCATCAGCTGTCCTCGCGGCTTTTCTTTGGGGAGGTTGGCCCCTGGTTCAGTCTCATGCAGAGAGATGGGGACAAGACCACTCTCCTCCACGACACGGACGGGTCCTTGAGCCAGTACCCCGGAGCCTACCTGGTCAAAGAGGACAACTGGCTCCTGCGCCACCCCGACTGCATCGACGTGCCTGAGTGGAGAGGGGCCATCTGCAGCGGCCACTACGCACAGGTGGGGGCGCTGTAATTCAGATTTATTTGTCATATTATGCAGGTTTATACATAGTCGACAATGTAATGAGTGTATTTTGTCCAGTGAATTTTTCCACTGAGTAAAATCATGGTGTCTGGAAACTGCTCCAAAAAGTTCACATTCCTTTAAAAAATTACATAAGCAAACGTGACTGAGTGAGATAGATTTCCAGCTCCAAATTGAATCCGTCAATGTCCCGCTCTTCACCCCATTACCAGCTATTCTGTCCAATAATTCATGGGTGTCAGCTTCCTGTTATGCTGCGCTCCAGTTGTCCTCAGAGGTTGGATTTTCCAAGTTCCGACCTGTAAATTCAGACTGGAGCTCCCTTCCATCTCAGAATTCCTACTTGGAAACTCGGGCAACATTTCAGAACTTTGAGCTGTATCCATGTTAGAAAACAGCCCTGCACTTTGCATTTGGTGAAAATTTAAAACCCGACAGTTAAAATATCGATAGTACTTGTGTTATTTTCTCTTTAGTTGCTCCCTCGTGTCCACTCGCTGTCTGTGAATCAGCTTCTGCACAGAATTTCAGCCTCTGCAGTTATAATGCACTGTTACGCTAGAGGATACACAGAGCTAATGACAACAAAAGCCAAAATTCATTGAAACCCATGGATAATTTAACAATAGACAATAGACAGTTACTAAAAGTTATGTCTACTTTTTTTGCTTAAGTACTTTTAATGGAATGTCACTTATGCCTTTTCATTCTCAGACTTTACTTTAAGCTACTATTTACCACTTTTCTCTTTAAATCACCTCTTTTTAGATCTACATCAAGATCCAAAACCCGGCCAGTCTGGTAATGCAGATGGTGAGGGATGATTACCCGGACCGGCCCTTGACTCTAGAGGGCGCTGTGGCCAAGAAGAGGCACTACCAGCAGTTCCAGCCTGTGGTGACTCTGTACAAGGGCTACACTGTGCACTGGGACCAGGCCGCACCCCAAGAACTCATCATCTGGATCATCAACTTCAACAAGTGAGCCCCACACAAGCACCCACCAAAGCACCCAAGGGCCCCCGGGGGAATTCTGTGTGACCATCTGGTATTTCATATAACTGTCATTTCAGTTTGGGTTTAGAATGCCATAAAAATGTCCGCCCCGATATAGAATTATAGCGAGGGTGTTGAAAGTAAGCTCTTGCATCAAGCTAAGGATTCACATGCTTTTTCACATGGAACAAAATGTTACTGTAAGTGTAAGTGTTGTGTAGGATACATGATGAAATGCTAATGGAAATTAAAGGAGCACTATGTAACTTTTCTGGAGATGAGCCCGGCACCTGCTTTTCTCCATGATGTTATTGTGTTCCCTGAAATGTACAGCATCAATCAGTAGGTTGCGGAACCCGCGCCTGAAAAGTTACATAGTGCACCTAGTCATTTAAAGGCGCACGGTGTAACTTTTCCTGCAAAGGGTCCGCTACTTGTTTGTTTCCATGGAAATCATTGCTTTACCTGGAATCGTCCACAGTATGACATTAAACATATTTATCTCAAAGGAAACAAGCAGGCAACGCAGCCATGCCAAGTTACAGGTGAAATCTGTGGAGAGGCGAGCCTGCTCACAGTAAGAATGCATGTTTCTCCAAGTTGTTTTAAGCAATAAAATCAAGACTAACTGAATAAGTGCAAAGTAGATATGCCATAGAGTGGAACATCCCCATGGAGACAAGCAGGCAGCTGATCATTCACCAGAAAAGTTACATAGTGCACCTTTAAACGCCCTGTATCCAATTTTATTTTCCCTGATTTTGTCTTTCCCCCAGTACAGATATATTGTAGGTTTATTGTTCGATAATCAGGAGGTGCACGTTAGCATGCTAGTTGTTAGCTTTACCGTGGTGGCAAACTCCGCCCTTATAAAGCAATTGCTGTGAATAATTATGATGGTCTGAATGCATAAGGTAAGTGAGGAATAACTTTGGATTACTGCAAACTGTTTCAAATGAACTAGTTCTGACAATACAAAAAATAGGTAAGCTACAGCACCTTTAATATATCACAATTACATCTAATATTGATTAATAGTAGTAGAATACTTCTGAAGTTGTTCACAAATATAATGTTCCCATTCTTTGCCGCATGACGACTGACCCGAGGCATGGGGAGAACATTTGTTGTGGAAGTGGACTCTGACAACCACAGAAATGATTCATAACTCTATTAATATAAAGGACTGCACCCCCTTACAGGCGCACACACAGCAGCTGAGCAGTGACCCAGACTATTCCTGATGGGTCTGTTACAACCTGTTTAAAAGTGTGATAGTAGTAGTAATTGTAGTAATTGTAGTAGTTGTTGTAGCAGTTGTAGTAAATTAATTAGTAGTAGTAAGTGTATTAGTCACAATAAAAGTAGCTGCTTGCTGTAGTAGTTGTAAGTCTAGCAGTAGTAATTGTTGTAGCAGTTGTAGTAGTGGTAATAGTGGTATTTGAAGTAGTTGTGATAGTTGTGGTAATTGTAGTAGTTGGTGTAGTTGTTGTGTTAGTTGTGGTGGTTGTGGTAATTGCTGTTGTGGTAGTTGTTGTGATTGCAGTAGTTGTGGTATTTGTAGTCGTTGTGGTAGCTGTTGTAGTTGTGGCAATTGTTGTTGTTGTTGTAGTAGTAGCAGTTGTGGTAGTTGTACCAATTGTTGTAGTTGTAGAAGTTGTGGCAGTTGTACCAGTTGTTGTAGTTGTAGTTGTAGCAGTTGCGGTAGTTGTACCAGTTGTGGTAGTTGTAGTAGCAGTTGTGTTAGTTGTAGTAGCGGTTATGGTAGATGTAATAGTGGGGTAGATGTAGTAGATGTGGTAGATGTAGTAGTTGTGGTAGTTGTGGTAGTTGTTGTAGTTGTAGTAGTCGTAGTAGTTGTGGTGGGAGATGAGGTAAAAGCAATGATGACGAATCCAAGAAAATGAAATCCTTATACTGTTGCGTGCAAAAAGTTGAAATTGATTTACATATGATGTCAGTGTAGAAAGACAATGATTTACTCTGTGTAAAGAGTTAAATTGCACTGTCTGCTTACATTTATGAGCAGTAACTCTTAGCAACTAAATACTAAATGTATATTCACATAACCTGTTGTTGATGAATTGACTAAAATGTCACTTGCGCTCTATTGATTCTTAGCCCTTGAGTCATAACGATTCATTACAACTACTGTAGCAAAGATCAATGGAGTAATCTGTGAACTGAAACTGAGTCAAGTGACGCCATCTTGTGTCTACAAAAAACACCCAGTCTTATTTGAATGAGATGCTCCTAAGTTCTGGGTTTTAGAACCCAGAGATCTTAATATCTCTGGTGGTTAGTCAAGTGGTTAGATATATTTTGGCGGTATATTATACCTTCATTGGAATATTTCTTATAAAAATACAATTTAGTATTTTGTATTTAACTCAAGCATCCAAGACCAACTGCACTTTGACTGAATCCTGCATGCTTTGACAGGGATGACTGGATCAACGTGGGCCTGTGCTACCCCCCCAACACCACCTTCACCATCGTCTCTGACCTGCACGACCGCATCACCAAAGCCACCCGCAAAACCGCCTCCTACATTCCCATCAGCCACAGGGAAAAGCTGCAGCACCCACATCCAACCAGGGGCTACTACTACTGGGAGGAGCACACCGGGTCAGTGGGGCTTCATGACAAAGAACACAGGGGACACAGAATAATATAATAATATAAAGAAGTAACAAGCGATTTAAGATTTTCACTAAACACACTGATGAGGTAAAAAGATGTGATAGAGACAAAATTATTAGAATTCAATAGGGATGCAACAATCCATCTTTTTTAGTTCCAGTATTGATTTTGATACTATGGCTTTAAGTATCTGCCAATACCCAATATCACGTAATACCATTGCAGTGAATGAAAATGGTATTTATTTCCTTAAAAGCAAAAGAAAAATAAGACAAATCTTATCCATATGTGTTATGTAGCTGTAATTTGTCCCTGAAGTAACTACACAACAGTATTGTATAACAAAAGTTCGAACATTATGAGACTTTCTGGGCCAACTACAATAAAAAGTCTTATTACATCAATATGTTCAATATCAGCTGAACCGATATTTACAAGCTGATATCCAGTCCAGCAAATGTTTGTGGATTTCCATGGATATCCGACACCAATATTCAATTGGTACATTCCTACAGTTCAGAGTCTACAATATTAAATTTAAAGGTTGGGTATGTAGAATTGGAAATATTCCTTTTACTGATAACAATTGTAATGTGTATTTATTCTTATATATTTTAAATGATTTAAACCTAAAAGGACCCTCTCTGATCTAAATCCTCACTACCTAAACCCCAGCACCCGGCAGCCAATCATTAATCAGTGTTAGTGCAGCCTTTGCAGCTCAGTGAGTGAATTCTGAAGGTTCTAAAGTTTAAACCTTAAAACAGTTCATAATACTATTTTTGTTTGTGTCCTGTAGACTGCTCTTCTTGCGGGTTCTGGCCCATCACCACAGGGAGGGCTTCTCCTTCTGCTCACTCAAAGGTTGTGAACGCATAAAGATCACCGCTGTCATCCCCAAAAACAGCCCCCCCAGTAACTGCATGTCCCAGGCCTACCCCAAGCACACAGAGGTCCCCCTGGTGGAGCTGCCCATGCCCCACAAGCTGCCCGACAACAAAGTGGTACGCCAACACACGCACACATATACACAGGACAGGGTAACAATTTTTTTTCTAGAAATTAGCAGATGCAAATTAATTATAAAGCCAATCAATGAATTTGAATGAAAAATGTAATTGACATGTTTATTTTATGACATTTTGTGGCCTTTCAAACATTAACCGATTAAAAGAGAAGGTCTCGCCTCTAGGTCTGGGCTCTAGATGTGTACCAGCTCATAATATATAGAAGCCCATTTTACATGCTAATTGCAAAACGTAACAGCTTAACGTGTATTCACTTAATGATAATTTTCTTATTAAAATTGATTTGCAGTTAATTGGTTGACAACAAGTAATTACCCAGTGTTATGGAGCAAATTGGACTGTTACGCTGTGATGTCAGAACTGCACTTCTATACAAAGTCAATGGAAATCCAGCCACTATAATAGCATTTTGGCAGGTTTTGACCTGGGTTTTTTACAATGCTGTTTTTAAAAGTTTGACAATTTTTAGACATAAATGATCATGTTATTATATCCTTAAACAATGTATTTTGTTGGAAAAATAGGCACATCTACTGTTATGATTTTGCGTAATACATATATGACCTAAAGCACTTTAATTTATTAGTTGGTACAGAAAAAGTCCTTTCTGTGACTGAGGTTGGCCCTGTGATGTCACACTTCGAGGTGGGCTATGTAACTCTTCCAGTTGGAGCTCTGCCACCTGCGTGTCTTTTTTACTGAATTACAGGTGTTTATTGTTCAAAAATACTTTGAAAAATATGTATCCTTACTGTGAGCAGGGTCACCTCCCCAGAGATGTAACTTGGCCTAGTGGCGTCATTTGCTCGTATCCATGAAGATTGATTAGTTTAATTCCATACTGACGAACATTCAAAGCAATAATATTTCCAAGCGAGTGGCGAGCTCTCCATCAGAAAAGTTACATACTACACCTTTAAAAGTCCCGTAGTAGACTAGCAACAACATCTTGAGAGTTCCCTGACTACCTTGGCTACACATTAGCTATAGCATCAATAACCATGTTTAGAGCTGTCTATGAGCTGATAAACCTCCCGTGTGTGGATAGTATAATTGATGGTAACCGTGACCTCTCCCCCCTGTGTCTGTAGTCCTCGTCTGACCACTTCCTGGAGGTACGTCTGGAGTCCTACAACACACGCTTCTTCCACATCAAGGACGATTTCGCCTTCACTGAGGTAAGCTCTGATAGTGTTCTTAAAGTGTACATGATTAGACTGCTCATTTCACTAAAACATTATTATACTCAAGATTTGACCATTTTTTTCCGTTTCTTTTTTTTATTTGGTGAAGTTAATAATTTTAGTTCCTGGTTGGACATGGGCAGCAAATATGACATAGGTAGAAGTAATTCCACAACTGTTATCTAGCAACCATACAGTAAACAAGGTTCAAAACGTGCCTAAATTATTAAAAAAAAATGATTGAACTAATACAAATAAGTTACAACACCTTTATTTTGTTAAATCAATGTTTAAACTGTCACAAGAATATGCTGCTTGCATGTAAATTGTCCTTGCATTTTGGATGGAATTTTCAGTGTCGATGGCATCGGTAGAGGGATTTTATTATTAAGTAATTAAGTCAGTCATGGTAGTCAGTCACTATGGCACTGATGTCCTTTTGGGAACAAAAAAGTGTATGTTGAGCGTGTAGGACTCAATGCACAAAAAGTCCCCACAAAAAGTTCCTAAAATGAACGATTATTTCCCTGTTTGGTTGAAACTTTGACAAGTGCAGTTAAAATGGTGCTTCAAATTTGTAATAAAGTAAATTTCACAATAAAAAATATACTTTAAAGGTGCACTATGTAGCTTTTCTTAAGGGTCTGCCACTTGTTAGTCTCCATGGAGATTTACATTACTTTGCCAAGAATGTTCCACCATATGGCATTAAATTTATCTGTCTCCATCGAGACAACTGGAGAGGCGAGCACGCTCACAATAAGAATGCAAAGATATTTTTGATCAATATAACACCTGTAATAGAAGAAATAGAACATTCCAGGCAAAGCAGTAACATAACTGGAGAGCAGGTGGCGGACCCTTCACCAGATAAGTTGCATATTATAACCACTGCTTTCTTAATTACACAATAGAACTACTTGTACTGCAATCACAACTAAACTAAACACAACCTCTGCTGGCTTCTGCTTCTTCCTTCTATCTAGGGCTATGAGATTAATTACAATCGAATCAAAATCCAAATCTGAATGCAATTAGCACATGGCAAAGGCTGCAACTTTTGAAGTATAATTGTTTCCTCCTCAAACAGCTAAATATCCTGTCTTATTCCGCATAAAAAGTACTAACCCTGTAGTATACATCTGCACAAACATGCTCTGAAATACAGACTTTATCAGTTCATATTGTAGAGTTCTGGTGTGTGGAAACACACTGAATTTCTTCTGCTGTTTACTTTCTGAACACAAGGCTAGTGTAGGCCATAACCCACGCCCAAACAAGAGCAAAACAACAGTCTCAACTCACTAGAGCCAGTCTCTCAACAGACCAGTAACTCACGAATAGAACCTTCACGTCAACTTGTCGGCATAGCAACCAAGTGTCACATACAAAAGCACTTACATTAACAACAACAAATAAACAGTTACACGAACAACAAAAGGTATCGACTCTGAGGTAAACGCAAAATATCAGATTACACTATTTCAGTCTTTTGGCCAATTCTTCTGAGTGTGTTTAAAATGTGAACTTTGAACAGAATCCTATTATTAAAACATAAATCTAATCGGAATCACAATGGTTGTCTGAAAAATCGCAATTTGATATTTTTCCCAAATCGTGTAGCTCTACTTCTATCCAATTTATTTTATAACAGCAAATTCTTGGAATCCTATTATTAAAACATTAATCTAATCGGAATCACAATGGTTGTCTGAAAAATCGCAATTTGATATTTTTCCCAAATCGTGTAGCTCTACTTCTATCCAATTTATTTTATAACAGCAAATTCTTGGAAGAAAAAGCTTAAGAGATTGATATGACTATACCATTGTCTTTGTGTATTTTACCTTTTGTGTGTGTGTGTCTCAGGTGAATGGTAAAAAGTGGTACCAGGCAGAGGACGGTGTGCAGGTGACAGTGGTGGGTGGCCATGATGGGAAGGTGGTGGAGAGCACAGGGTTCAAGACGTCTATCCTCCAGGGCATCCCTGCTCAGATCCACAACTACATCAGCCAGCTCCCAGACAGGTGAGGCCGTATATGCACTATAAAAGAATGAATTTATGAACCTCTGTTTGAATAGTTTAACTACTTTTAACTTTACTTATAACCACCACAGTATACTTAAGTTAGTTGGAAATAAGAACCTTCAAAACTATTAGTATCAAGATATTCAGATATTCAGATTTAAGTCATTTTTTCGCATGTAGCATTTATAAGTAAACACCATGGTTCCTCTTTCTGAGAACCTAACCTGGTTTGAATGTATTGTTTGTAGAGAATAGTCAACCTTATAGTCCCCAAGTAACTGTTTTAGTTACCATTTAGTGTTGTCACTTGTTGACTCACAGTGAGTACTTTATCCAGAAATGTTGTGTAAAAGAAGTTGCTGAATATGATAGTTCTCAAGTTCAATATTCAATAATACTCAAAAAGTTACTCAGAAAATATGTTTGAAGTGAATGTTACTTTTTCATACCTCTCTCTCTTTCACGCCATCAGCTCGATTGTCCTGATGACCTCTAAGGGCCGCTTAGTAACCAAGGGCCCCTTGATAAAGGTTCTGCACATCCTGGGGGCCGACCCCTCCATCAAACTCCGAGGTATGTGCTCTTTGTCCTCTCAGTAGTACATATGTCTGTCAGCAGGTGGTGCTGCAATCACACACTCATCATGTTTCATAGTAAATACCGGTAGTTATGGAGGTTAACTAGAATGTCACTGTGACATGCATTACAGCCTGTTTCAAACAGTTATCTATTCTAATGTGGGACATTTTGTCTGTAAAGAAGAAGAGCCCAAACTTACTAGCGAGTAATGAGAACTAAATGAGTCTGAGATTGTTTCATTTGTCTCACTGACTAAAATCATATTTTAATTATGTTACTACAGAATACCAGAGCACACAGTGGTTATAAGGGTTGTTCTTCTCACATGTGTTCTTTTTTGTGCTGCAGAGAAGTTCACCTTCATCGGCTTTAAGGGCTCCTTTGTCCCACACTGGGTCCATCTGGAGACAGACTCTGAGCGGGCCAAGATCCACCAGGTCCTGCCTGTCCCTGTCTTCCACATGAACAAGCTGAACAAGTAAGCTCCAGACTAGAGGCTCTTCAGACTGAAGCTGACTGGACACAACTGGTGTAAAAATACATGTACAAGTACAGGTACAGGTACAAGTACAAGTACAGGTACAGGTACAAGTACAAGTACATGTGGATGCAGCAGAGCACTGGAGCTCCTCTGAACCAGAGCCTCATGACCGTGTGTACATAATGTGTACATAGTGTGTACATAAACTGTGCACTTTGGGCTGTCTGTGAGCAGCAGCGCTGGCACCAGACTGTTGTTCACCACAGACAGCTACCCCTCTCCTCCTGGCTCTGTCTCTTCAGGAGCAGTGGGGCTGTCCTTGTACATAGGCTGTGAACACTGTCTCACATTTCCCTTTATTCCCCAAATGAAGAATGCAATTGTCCTGTCTGAGCGTCCTGTTCTGTCCGAATGTCCCGTGAGTGAGGAACAACAAGAATATATTGATTAAGATGTGTATTATGCACTCAATGGTCCACACACTTTAGGGGTTTCTATGGTAACAACCTGAGTACATGACACTTTATGCAAATATCTGCATTTAATATAAAAGAAAGAATAGCACTTTTTTCAACTTTTTTTCAATTTTGACCAGTCCAAAATGTGTTTTCTGTGATTCTTAATTCAATAAGCACAAAAAGAAAAGAATCCTGAAAAGTGTTTGTTTAGGTGTGTAGTTAGTGTATGTGTAGAAAAGAAAAAAACAGATGCACACCACAGTTCTTTGGAGCTCCCAATTAGGTACGTGAGACATGTCCCTCAGGTGTCCCTGCACAGGTGTCCTAGGACACCTGTCTGTGTGTCAGAAAATTCCCAACATCCAACATTGTAGTAGGAGTTTGGAGTGTGTAGAGAGATTTGTTTATTTGAAAAATTCTAAGTCATTCCATCCTGAAAGCATGTCCTCCGGGCCACAGCCGAAATAGCTGGTCTTTTTTCGGAGGGGAAGCCGTACGTCTTAGTAGCACAAATTTATTTTGTATTTCTAATTTATTGTAAACCTTGGCCCTGGTGTAAATGTGTGTTATGTGCTGCTTTGCTCTTGGTTACTGTTATATAAGAGAATCAACTTGTAAAACCATTCTGTCTATGATTTTGTGTAACAAAATAAAGAGTATTATTTCTTCATTTTTTATCATTCATTATTACCAGAAACAGATTACATACAACAAGAACCTTCAGACCTCCTCACTGTTTTTCCATGTTTCAGTGTCACCACATAGAGCTACAATGTCAAAGCCTGGTGGTCTGCTCAAAGAATGGGCCACAGTCGATATAAACTTGCAGAAGAACAAAACAAGCAACTAGCTGTTGCTTTATAAAATCTCACAAAGGCAAAGCATAGGATTTCATGTCTTTAATATGTAATCTATACAGGCAAAGGAATAAGTAGAGTCCACATATTATTACTCTTATTATAATGTAAATGGCACTGCAGCTCCGAACAGAACATACATTCTTCTGTCATGGTCAGCCCCATCTGTGCAGACCATCATGGCACCAACTCTACATTCTAATCTGTATTTAAAGGACCTGTATTATGCAGTTTTCTGAATGTTATAATGCTGTTTCCTCATCAAAAACATACCCGGAGTTTAGTTTTGTTTCATTCACACATGTTTAACACACAAACCTTGCATATTTAGGCTGAGTTCTTCTCTCAAACAAAAAACACTGTTCCACCTTGTGATGTCATGTGGTCATGTGTATTTTTAAACTCCATACACCTTCACTAGAATTATTTGGATAATTTCAGCCCTGAAATTGCCAATCGCTACTGAACTAAAGGTAGCTGTTAACTTGAAAACTACCACTACATGACATCACAAGGTGGAGCAGAGCATTTTGAGCTTTTGAGAAACAAAACACAACTCTGGGTATGTTTTTGAGGAGATATCGGCATTATAACATGGCTTAAAGCTCACAAGAATCCATTTTGTGTAATATAGAACCTTTAAGCCACTAGCAAACATCCCCCTGCAGTATTTACTTACCCTCAGATTAGACAAAGTCTGAAGAACTGTTTGCACTGGGAAGACATTCTGTAGTGCCCCAGAGATGGACAGATGAACAAATCCATGAGTCCTTTTGGTGCTAAACTATACAAACTTATCTGCGTACATACACCGTGTTGAGTACATTCTAATAAAGACTACAGGTACGTCCCTTCTACAGTCATTTTCCAACAGCGCAGTGGAATACAAAATAATAATTTAAAAATAGTCCTTAGTCCTATCTACATTCATTTGATTCTTTTAAAATTATCTTGTACATTCAGTAAATTACAATCTGAGGGCTGGGAATGAAAAGGGCATAAGCAACATTTTGGCAACTTCACAGATGAGAAAAACTAACTTTGACTTTTAATAAGGATTTGTTTAAAAAAAAAAAAAAAATCACAGACTAAGATGGCAAAACACTGATACTATTGCTGGGATTAAGATGGTATTACAACATTCTATTGATGCTTTGCAGCTGATGTCATCAACATTCCCTGAGGGTGTGATGCTAACTGTGGGCACTGCTCTGTGTGATGCTTTGTTAAACATTAATCTATGCTTTATTTTAACACAATCTGACCAGAAAGAATTGACTTATCTGGAACAACAGGTGACCTGATATTTGCTGTTAAACTGTCTCGGACACATCAAATTAGCCAACAGTCACTCTCACCTTGTTTTGTTTTGAAAATCAGTCACCTAAATGTGACCATGAATGCTCGTATTGATCACAGACTCCCGCAAATGTGCTGTTTAAATTCATTTTTTATTTTTTTTTTTGCTTTTTTGGCTATGTTTGCATTGTGTGTGCATTGTGTCACTATGGTAACTGCTGAACATTCTGCCATAGACATCCATGCAGAACACCCCCAGCATGATGTCACTGCAGAGTATCAGTAGGCCGGTAATATTCAGGTGGGCAGTTTTTTTGTTGTAATAGAAGAAATTGTGTGATGATGTCATACTTCCAGATGGGGGCAAGAGCCAGTTTTTCCTATTGGCTCGCTTCCATTTGTGATTAGACCCAAGAACTCACTGTACCACAAAAATCTGCAGTTAACAATCTTAATTTTAGCTGTCTCCATCTGTATTAAATATTTTTGGCCTATAGAATGTTATGATGTCATCTGAAACCCAGCAACTGTTTATCCATGTTAAAAACAAACATTTTTTAAACGTATACTTGATAACTTTTTGGTCACTTTAACCTTGACTTTGAATCTAACAATGCAAACATTTGAAAAGGATTCTATAGCACTTAAATGCACTATAAGAATAATAGATTTGGCACTGAAATATTAATAATGAGCTTCAACTGCTTGTTAAAGGTGACCATTTGAAAACTTTTGACCATTCAAGAGATAGAAAAAAAATGTTTTGAATCATTTATTGCTATGGCAATGGTGCTTCCATCAGTGTGGTTAGATTAAGAGATACTTCACTTATAGTCATTTTAAATTCCCAGCCCAGGAATCACGATCAAACCAATATCCTCGCCTGCAGTCCTCTAGATATAAAGACTGCCAAAATGCTTGTGAACTTGTTTATAGAATATTTTAAATGTAATAAATACTATAAAATCTAATCTAAAGAAGACGTTTGCTGTAGGTGCATCCAGTGTGTGGAGCCTAATGACAGCAATGATGCAGAGAGGGCAAAAGTGTTTAGAAATGAGCAATGCGCCTTAAAACATAGAATTCAAACTGCAACAACGATAGGTTTGTATTAGGTGCCTTAAATCGAGCACATATGGAAGACTTTTTTTTTTTTTTTTTTTTAACTTATTTTCTATTTGTACTTTATTATATGCCCATAATATTGTAAAAAAGAAAATCCTGAAAAATATACAATCTGCATTTTTGCAATTTCCTTCTATCATCTTGTATTTACCACAGAATCAGTTTGGGAACACTTCTTGTTATTACTTTTCAGTAAAAAAAAAAACTAAACAAATGCAGTATTTTGGATGATTGCCATCATATAAGAATTAAATGTTTTAAGGCATCATTATGGGGTTCATGTGTTTCTCTGCACTGTAATGTTTTGTGCTATGGCTGCTAATGTAAGTATGTCTTAAGGCATATAATTGGCACTGGAGCTATGAATGTATGACCCTTATAGGTGATGTTGTTCTATCTGTGGCCTGCTCTGTCTGCAAAACAATTTAAAACATGACATTCATTCATCAAGATGTACAGAATTATGGTTCAAACATTTAAAAGATATCATTAATGTTTGATTATTTTCTAAAAAATCTAGTACATTCCACTAGATTATTAAAAGTGACTTCAAATACGTTGCACCATAGTAGAACTAATAAAATATCCTGGCTACTACAGCTGCTGACCACGACAGTCAGGGCCATCTCTAGCTGTGTGGACTATGCACATGTACTGGGCAACCAAAGCCACTAGGGGGCTCCAAAGCTTGATGTTCAACCTCATCTGAAAATAGTCTATGTTCAGATATTGTGGTTTAATTAATTTATTTATTTTAATTATTAAAAGTTCACAATGTAACTTTACTGGTGTAGGGTTCGCCACCTAGTTGTTTTCATAGAAATCTTATTGCTTTACGTGGAATGTTCCGCAGTATGGAATTACTCTTATTTATCCCCATGGAGACATGGAAACATTTAATGCCACCAGGCTATGTTACAGGCCAAATCTGTGGAAAGATGATCCTGCTCATAGTAAGTGTTTTCAAGTTGTGACCAAACCTCCTTTTCAAAACCTAGTCTCGTCAGATCTCTGAAGCCAAACAAGGTTGGGTCTGGTTAGTATTTGGATGGGAGACCGCTGGGAATTTCAGGCGCCTCAGTAAGGCGCCAGTGGCAAAACCTTAGGTAAGACACTTCACCCACATTGCCTAGTATGAATGTGGTGTGTCCATTAGTGTTGGTCGGAGGGGCAGCCTCACTTCTGTCTTCAATCTGCCCCAGGACAACTGTGGCTACAATAGTAGCTTACCACCACCGAGTATGGAGCATAGATATATAAATGGGCACTAGCCACCGTGTTCCAAATAGATAATGGGTGTGCTTCTGGCTCCATCGACTCTGGCTCCATTTCACTTTACATTGAAAAATTGTTTCCCCTCTCTCTGTAACTGCTGCAGTGAGCCTCATCATTTTTGTCTTAAAATGTTCGTATTAACCCGCTCCACATGATCCTGGTATTTTTTATTTCGCTATTGTGTCCGTAAATCAAGATATGAACATAGCGCCTGCTCCCTGCTAAACCAGCAGTTTCACTCCGGATTGGCTCTGGTTGCTATGATACTCGTGGTCAAAATTCCAAATATGGAACTCGGCTCCAAATTTGCCCCTGTAACAGCCTCGATGACCTTCATTTGACTGGAGCTGAATGCTATAGGTGCTTAATCCACTTCTTTATACAGTCTATGATATGGAGTGAATAAATAATGCACAAAATTGTAACGTGACTTTGAGTGCCTGGAAAAGCACTATAGCAATAAAAAGCACCTGTAATTGAATAATAAATGCAAAGGTTTTATGCCATACTGTGGAACATTCCACGCAAACCAAAAACATCTCCAAGGTGGTCACTCACCAGAAATGTTACATAGTACATCTTTAAGTGACTTATTTATGTGTGCTCTTGAAACCAGTGATCATTTCCCATATATTAATATTTTGAACTGTGTTTGAACTGGATTTTTGAAGTGTAGTTCATTATAGAATTGCTATTCTCTGTAGAGTGACAATCCTGCATATGCCCCCCCCCCCACAGTCAGAAGCAGCCCTGACTTCAGCCCTCTGTAGTGGGACACAGGGTTTGGGCTCCTCAGGTCCTCATGGTGCAGATGGGGACCACGATGACCAGCAGGAGCGTGCACGTGGCAGCAGCGATGAGGGCACCTAGCTTGCACACCCGTGCCCTCCGGAGGTCAGCCTGTTTTCTCCGCAGAAGGGAGTCGAAGCCGGGGGTGTACACGTCCTCCAGCCAGTACTCCAGGTGGGCCGGGTCCAGAGCTGCCCCACCCTACAACAAAGGCAGGTTTTTCAATGTTCTATATAGTTTTATTTACATTTTGTCTTGGCAGAAGATATAACAATCTACCTGGCTGGAGTATTCATCCAGCCAGGTTTAATCACACGCTGTCTAAATGTAAGTGGTAACAAGCTATGCACAGAGGAAGATTTCAAATCCTGCCTAAATATTTTTAGTAATTAGAGGCGTTACAATTCACATTTCAAGTTAAAGCCCATATCTGTAAACATTTAATTTCTAGACTTATGCAATAACATTCTGGCAGAATGCATATAAAAAGCCCATTATTGGGTCAAATTTAGTCTCATTTTTGTATTTGGGTTTTGATTAACAAAAGGATATAGATTCTTCTTCTTGATTCAACTAATATTTGTAGGTTACAGCTTTCCCTTTCTAGTTTATATGCCCAAGAGCTTGATAGTAGCTTTTATGACATGGTCAACAAAACAGAATAAATGACATCTCAGTTTAAGGCCTTAAACACATTGTTATGCAGTTTTCTCCTCAAAAACATGTCTGCAGTATTGTATTTTGTTCACACATTTGTATCTTCGGGAGGAGCAGTCATCCACCAACCTGAAGGTCCGAGGATCAATTCCTGCTTGGACCAAGGCCATCTTTAGGCAATACACTTCACCCACCTTGCCTGGTATGAATGTGGTGTGTCTGTGAGTGTTGGTGGTTGGAGGTGCCGATGGCGCAGATTGGCAGCCTGCCCCAGTCAGTCCAGGGCAGCTGTGGATACAAAAGTAGCTAACCACCATTGAGGATGGAGTGATTGAATAAGTCACTGTAAAGCGCTTTGGGTGTTTTAAAAGGCACTATATAAATCCAATGCATTATTATTATTACTTTATGTTTTTAAGTCTATAGATTTTCACCTGACGTGTTCTGTTCATTACAACAACCTTGAATTTAAAGGCCTCAGCATTACGTTCCTAAAAATAGTTCTGCTTTTATACTGTTTTTTTTATATTGTATTTTGTGTCCTAGTGTAGTCTGCAGAGGGCACTACATTTGTACAGAAGGGCCCCCAGGCACCATTTGACAGGATGATCCCATTGCATTTAGGATAGGTCAGATGCAAGTTTTCACTAACTTGACAATTTTTGTGTCTTGGTTGGACATGGGCAGCAGATGTGACATACAAGTTAATTCCATAACTATAACCTAGCAACCATTTTGTAAATGGGGCCAAAGCTTGTCTAATTTACACAATAGTTATTATTTGACAAATAAAAATATATGGCAACACCTATTTTGTTAAAACAATGTTAAAACTGACAGAAAATCTGTTCTTTGTGCATAAATTGTCGTGCCATTTTGGATGGAATTTTGTCTAGCGATGACATAGATGGAGGGATTCTATTTTAGAACTCAGCGTTACTTCCTGTAATTTACATCTTTTTACCCAATGTTTCTTTAAAACCTTGAACTTGGCCAGTGTAAAACTATGATACATATTTACCACAGAAACAACCCCACCATATAAAAGTAATAATTAGAAAAACACAACATAACATTGCCTGTTACGTCTTTTCCGCGCAAACTAGATACATTTGCAGCTGTCTGGTTAAAAAAAGTCAAAACTTAAGTAGCAATAGTAATTTCAAGCGCTATGTGACATCACAACTTACTGACTTAATTAAAGCCGGGTGTTTCTGATTACAAACATCTGGTTGCAGGGGCGGAGTCTGAAGTGTGGTACCTGACCAATCACACTGTCCCTCATACCACCAGACCCTCCATGTGGTTGTGGCCGGAGTTAGGTGTTAAATTGCACTTTAAAGATCTTACTTCTATGGGGTATTACCTGCTAGCGCATAACATATTTAGATCAACATTGCCTTTTATTGTTTTGATAATACTATATTCACTTCCCCTTTAGAGCGCTATCACAAAACAATCAGCGTGCATCCCGCTAATGAAACTACCGCACATCACATCAGGTTTGGTATCATGCTTTTGTATTTTTATAAAGAATTCTCATGTGGGAACATGACATAGGCTTGTGGGCTGAGCATTGGACAGAATCTTACAGCTAACCGTACTGAGGGTTTGAATAGGGCTCGGTAGAGATTGCTAGATTACTCAAACATACATGGATGACATCTAAAACCTCTTCAGGCATGTTTATGATGTTATAACAGGGTAGAAAGCTCAAAAAGTGTATTTTTTTCCTCTTTAAAGAATTCCTCACCTGTATGTCCAGAGTTTTGAGCTGCTTGGCCCTCTGCTCTGGGTGTCGGGAGTACCCCTCAGCACTCCAGTTCGGGTGCAGGCGGGTGGTGTCCAGTCGCAGCTCGGAGTATACCGGGCTGCTCTTCACCGGGGGGTCCATGTCGGCGTACACAGGGGGGCTCTGGAGGTGCTTCTTCAGGGACGGGGTGTAGGGCTGAGGGGGAAAGTCTGTGGAGCCTCTGCGCACACGGGACAGCTCATACGGGTGCTCCTGCTGCACCTGCACAACCACACACATATGTTACCATGGTAACATAATGCATTAGCAAACACAACCTGGTAAGGTTTTAGATTGTCTGACTACACAAGATGAAATACCAAATGGATTTAAACAACACATTTTTGGGAGTGTTTGAATTTTTACAAAAAAGGTGAGAGTGACTAACTGAAAAAAAAAAAAAAAAACAGAACTGTTGGCT
Organism: Periophthalmodon schlosseri; assembly: GCA_000787095.1. Taxonomy (NCBI): domain Eukaryota; kingdom Metazoa; phylum Chordata; class Actinopteri; order Gobiiformes; family Gobiidae; genus Periophthalmodon; species Periophthalmodon schlosseri. The sequence continues at coordinate 41,089 of KN477340.1, forward strand.
AATGCTAGCTAGCGTGTGACTGTATTTGAGAGAGACTTAACAGTACAAAATCAGATCATCTGTTGTAGTTAGAGCTATGCCAAAAATTGGAAGATCAATAGATAACAATCTAAACTTTGGTTAATCTCGATCATAAGGCAAGCGCATTTTAATCGACAGGTCTACAGCCACTCCTGTGGCAGTAAGAGTCACGGCTCACTTGTTTAGGTGAAAGCTCTGAGTCAGGGCCAACTCCGCTTTCTCTTCACGTGTCCTTGCGTTTCACAAGTTTTAAATCTGCACAGTTTGACTAAAAGTTCAGTCTCTCCCTCTGCCTCTGTAAGTGCATTGCTGTCTGCCTATCAACACCGTCCTATCAACATGAAAGGAAAACTGTAGTGATCCTGACTCTTTATGCCTGAGGGATATAATACGAAGCTGGTTGGACATAGCCTGGCTTTAATTCAGTGAGCTGGCTTCTCAAAACCTGAACCTCAGCTCAGAGATAACAAGTGTCATGAAGCCAGTTTGCCAGAGAATTTGTAAAGCCACAGTTTGAGCTTCAGTCTCTGTGTGCACTCATGGGGAAAGGGGCGTGTGCCATGTCATTTGGCTAGTTTTACACACAGAATGGACCATCTGCTGAACAGCAGATTATAAAATGTTGAAGTATAAAAGCTGTTAAAACCAATCAAAAATAGATTTCTGTAAATGGAGCCATATCTAGCAGATTTGATTTCACTTCATTTGACCTCTTCACACATTTTAACAAATACAGTTTAATGAAGGGTAGCCACACACTTTTGCTCAATGCTCCATGCAACAGAGCATAAAGTAGGAACTAAAGCAGAGGCTTAATAAACAGTGTAATGTAGAACTAAACCAGGAGCTTAATAAACAGTGTAACGTAGAACTAAAGCAGGGGTCTAATAAATGCGCAGTGTGTATGATATTCTATTCAACTTATGAATCTAGAGATGTACTTTTTCTCCAAGGACGAAAGGAAGCAATCTTGTAAAGGACTGAAGAGCTGTGTGTAAGAGTGTGATGAAGAGGGTTTATCACAGAGTATAACCACTGCCCAAACACTCAGACTATAGCACTGAATATGTGCAGAAAGACTTGTTAAAAGAGAGACAGATCTGATCTAAGTCTTAACTCAGGCTCTTAACCTGCTCCGGACCGGTTTAGCACTGCTGCCTATTACTGTAGTGATGTAACCGCACTGAAAAGTGAGCCATCTTTGTGATACAGGAAATCCAGGGTTTGGGCTTGATTAACCCAGCTTAGCTTGCTTTGTAGTGTAACCCTCTAAAGTCAATGTGTGTGTCTATGTTTTCAATAAGATGGAAGAAAACCAAATTGAAAATTAAATTGTGAACGATTTTTAAACGTGAGACAAAAGGCGCAGACTACAGACATGATTATGATTACATTATAATTTCATAAGAAATATCCAAAAGGTAAATTCACATATGTTGAACCTGATCACTGACAAGACCCAAGAACTTGCTATAGCCTATTACAACAGAAATATGCATTTAAAATATTATGTTTAGTGATGTATTTTCAAACCCAGGATTTGCCGAAGTCATAAGTGCCTATCCCTTTATTGAAAACCATGAAAACCCCCCACACCACAAGAAAAAAAAAAACAAAAAAAAAACCAACCTCCTAAATTCTGACACTATTCACATAACTAATATTTATCTATAGAATGTAATGGTTGTAAAGAAGTACTTTATGCAAAAATAACTGTAATTAATTTCAAACTCAATTATTTGCTTATTTATTTTTAGCCAGATTACCATTGCCCCCTTTGGGAATCACTGCTGTATTACTGACATTGGACCTGAGCTGCCCTTCTTCAGTCAATACATTGTATTTTACCCCAGCTTCTTCTCAAATGAACCAGAATATTTTTGGAACACTCAGGTCAGTGTTGGTGGTGACTGCTGAAGTACTGACGTCAATCAACAATCAATGTTTAGTCGTGTGGTCACAGAGAGAAGGACAAAGGTCTCTGTTTCATGTCCCTCTGGAGACACTGTACATCTCCTCTGCTTATCTGAGAGTCTCATCTGGCTTCTTTTTAAAGGCATGTGATACCTGCACTGGATTTTAATACTATTCTACTGTGTAGATGTCCACATTTCACCTCACAAGTAGCCTGGTTAGACAGACAGCAGTTTTCTGAACGTTTAAGCCCACTCTAAAGCCATTCTCACACAGTGTTCTTGACCAAGAGCCAATTATTTTATATTGATATATTATATTGTATATTGGATCATATTGAAACAGACAAGCTCTCATAAGAATAGAGATTGTATACGGATGTGCTGTGAGTTTGTTCACTTCCACTTTTAGTTCTATATAAATATATAAATAGATATCAAATTAAAAGTTTGACACAAGCTTGGCAAGAGTGACAGGGAGCGCTAGGTTTGAAATAGGTTTGTAGTATTTTTATAAGTTTATAGCATTTTTTCTCCATTCAGGAAAGAGGAAAGGAAATAAATATAGAGAATAAAAAAGAACAAAGAAGTAAAGATGAAAATGACTTGCCATCCACACTCCAATATTACTTTTGCATTACAAATCAATTGATGTTTTTAGCCAACAATCATGCGTTGGAGATAAAATTAGGTGTCTGGCCAACAGTGTGGTGAAGGCAATGACATGCTTATGAGTTGGTGATGTGTATGGGGTTGTAGACAGACCCAATGTAGCTGTCAAGGGGTTAGCATTTGCAGTAAAATTGAAGGACCCTAGATAGAGTTGCAAAAATGTTAGACCAGTATTCATTGAGAAAAGGCATGACTGCAAACGTGTATATGGTCTGCTGGAGAATTTTTGCATCTGGAACAGGTATCTGACACCTCTGGGTGTCTCTGTTTGCTGTTAAGGAGAGCCACGCATAGCACCTAAAATTGCATTATAGCATTTTAATTGCATTTGTCGTTTTACTGCTCCAAGTAGGAAGACGGGGCCAAAATCTGTTTAAATCAACATCACGTGAGGAAGGCAGAGTGCAGCTATTAAAGTCCAAATGTCTAAGGCAGATTGATGAATTGTGTACAAGTCACAACTCGATTTTGATACTAAAGAATAGACTCTATACTCAATACTGATTCCGATTCTGATGCCACAATGATAATAAGAAATACTCTTTCTTTAGACATTAGAATGTTATTTTTAACATTGTAGTACTTTCTTTTATATTACCATGTGGCCTTATATCTGTATAATCTCTCAGTCGTCCAGGTAGGTTCCATAGTGGTCCATGGGCATTTACTAGTTTATGTGATACAGCTTTTGGCTTCTCTGCTCACTTCTTGCTAATGAGCATGTGTATCATTCTTTTACAAGTCCTCGCTGTATTTGTGATAGTGTCCTATACTAATCCCCAGTGCAGATTACTAACAAACACAGTGTGAGGCACCATGCCCTGCCTCAGTATAATTTATAGGTGTTAGTCATTATTGTGTTGACAGCATCAGCAGAGAGGACAGTGGCCTATCCCGCTCCATTGAGCACTCTTCACAAAGGTCATGTCACAGCAGTGTTACAGAGCACCCCCACATGCCGCCATTTACACTGGCTTTAATGAGACCAACGACACACAGCCACCCCACGCATTCAGCCAGCTACTCACAACCAACAGGTTTTATAAGCTCAAGGCAAAACACAGGAGAGGAGCTAGGACTGAGCCAATAAATACAGCAGAATCCAAAACAGCATGGTAACGATTAGCAAAGGCAGCATTTAACAAAATATAAAGCCTAAGGTTGTGTTTGCGTTTTAGATTTAACTCTATAGATTCTCTGTTTTTGAGCGAAATATCGAATTATCCAAAAATGTTGAACCAATGCATGATTATTTGTTACACAGGCTTCACATAGGACTGTCTCAATAATTACTATATCGACTAATGGTTCAATACATGACTAATGGTTCAATACATGACAGATGGGACAGTCATTTTTGGGGTTAATATTTATGATGGTACTTTTTCCTTGCACTAGTGATATAATTTTGGTTATTTTTTCTGTAATACAATGAGATTTGAGCTGTAGAAGGTTGAATTAATAACTTCTATGACCCATTAGAGATACAAAGTAACTACTTAAGTATTGCATTGTTATTTATTTATTGCAGCTCATTGTTGTTGTTTTTTTTTACAATATTGTCCATTTAGAATAGTTTTGGATAAGTCTGCTTTATGTTTTGGTTTCAATATTATTGTTTATTGTCTATATTTACTTAAACAATATATCACACTACAAAATTTGTTATCATGACAAGGCTAGTTTCACAAACTTGCCATATTTATACTTGGGCATTAATTTTTCCGCCATGTTCTGAAAATGTGATTCCTGTATTAATTTGTCAGTTCATATTTCAGTCTTTTTGTCAATTGTTCTGGACATGCTCAAAATGTGAACTTTGAACAGAATCCTATAGCTAAAACATAAAATTGCAAATCTAATCGTAATCATTAAAATCACGATCAAATTTTTCCCAAATCGTTCAGTTCTAGTTTCGGTGTTATGACACTACTTTTGGCTCACCATATTTTTTGGGTAAAATTCTAATTGCATGTTTTTCTAAGGTTTCGCACTGCTAACTGAGCCACAGCCCGCAGAGCAGGCCCTGAATGATGGGAGCAGCGGTACCTTATAATCTCTAACCCCCGCACACAACACATATAGCATCTACCACCACCATGTCACCACCATCATTTATTCTCATTCGTGCTTTCAATTTCACTTGCCAACATGAGAAAAATGCCTGGTCCAGGGCGCAGTATCTGATTTTTACTGTCTTAAAATGTGAAAAAGAGGACCAGTTCATTTTAAAAGGTTTGCAGTGGTCCACAGTTATTCCTCATTTAAGTTCTGCATTCCGAGCATTCAAATTATTCACCACAATGAGTTTATAAGTGCTTTTCACAACTCTCAGAGACCAGAGCCAACTTTTGCCATCATGGTAAAGCTAATACCAACTAGGATGCTAATGTACACTTCCTGATAATTTGATAATAAAATGCTTTATAATTAAATGCAAACAGCATGCAGCAGACATATTTTGACCTCAAGAGCTGCATATGCAATATATCTGTACTTGGGCAAGACATATTTTGGTCAAAATTGGGGACAGTATCCTTAACGAGAAATGAGGGCTAGCGCTTTTGGTTATTTTTAGCCACTCCTTCACACGGTAAGATAGGGTTAATTTTTGTTTTGGGTTATTCTACCCTATTGTTTGCTGCCAACCACTTTCTCACAGCAGCCAAGCACCTGATTAGTATTTGACTGGATTGATGTGGTTTGAGAAGATTGTTGTAAACAGAAGGTAAATTGTATCTTAACCCAACATTTCTCTCCAAAATAGCGCATAGCAGGAAAACAAAATCAGAGCAGTCCTCCCACTAGCTCAGTATGAATTCTAGCTTCTCGACAAGTTTAAAAATGACTTCCGCACAGCAATTCATAGCGATACAAAGCAAAGTTTTAAAATAGTGCCAATACCAGGGCGCGTTCTGGTTTCTTTCAATTTTCAGCTGATATGGATCTGGGATATGTAATTGTTTGTTCCGGCAATGGTCACAATTCAAACAGCAGCTAAAAGCTGAGACCTGGTGCTTTCCAATGCTATTACATACATTACGGTAATGACCAAAGAGCACACATTGGGGGAGGGGCGATAGCTCGCAGCTCCTTACTTAATGGTAAATGATGGCCTGTGAGGGAATGAAGACCCAAAGGAGACGTGTGGACGAGGTCTTTCATTAGGAGCTGTGAACAGATCTCCTGAATGTTGCTCAGGCTGGTCCACCTCAGCACCATAGTCACAGCTCTTCTCCGGACCCCACTTCATCACATAACTTAAGACCCCAATGTGACACTTTGTGCAGAAGAAGTACACCATGACATGTGACAGCCTATGCCCTGTCATCACATGGACAGAACAGATGGACATATCCGCTCAAATAAAATCATTAAAAAAGAGCCCTATAACAGCCTGTAACATGAGCACTGAAGGCTCTAAGTCCTAGAGCCTTCAGTTGTAGGACAACACAATTGTTGGAGTTGATGTAAAATGGGTGAAATTAGATTTTTGTAATCTCCAATTTGGCTCTATATAAAATAAATAAATAATAAATTATTATACACTGGTTTAAGCAATGTTAAAGCCTATAACAACCCCTACTTTCTAAATTCTCAAAATTGTAGTACTTTTTGACAAGTGTGTATCATTTCATAAACATAGGACATTATCATTACTATTACAGGCCTAAAATGAAGTCCTGCTGTTTAAATAGTAGGTATTGTCACGTTGCTTTTTGTATGTTCCTTCCTGTAACTGTTTTGGCCTGATCTCCCTGCTTGTTCACCCAGTTCCTGTAAATATGAATTTACAAGCAGTGGCTAGTACCAATGCATCATCAATTGATTAGACCGGATGCTTGTCACAAGCAGCCACATTGGCACGGCAGGGGTGGGCAATGAAAATGTCTTGCTCACAGGCACAACAAAAGTATGTGTTCAGCCAGGGCTTGAACCAACAACCTTCCAACCACTGCTCGTTCATTGTAATTACAGAGAGTTACTGGTGCACTATGCAAGCTTTTGGTAGAGGGTACACCACCTGCTTGTCTCCATGGAGATGCTATTGCTTTAACTGGAATGCTAAATAATCAGTGGTGTGATTTAAAATTCACTCAAACATAACAAATATGAGTATTCTGTCAGATTTAGTGTTATGTTGAGGGTTGCACGTTCAGAAATGCCCTCTCTTTCCTTGGGCCTTCTGTCTGCAAGTGGCTGGCCCTAGCATTAAAACTAACCAATCAGATTGTCTCTTTGCAGTTGACTGACAGGCAGACACCAGCACTGCTGCATTGGCTTAGTCCTGCCCAGGCCAGCTGTGTGCCCAGAGCTGAGCCTGGCCCTGTCCTGTCATCACTGCAGAGCCCTCCAGCTGGCGCCAGACTGTTCGCTTGCCTGAGTGACTAGCACTAGCTTAGCCTGAGTTTGACAGAAAAAGATAGAATATGCTTTCATTTTTACTTTCTTTTTGGACAAACAATGTGATATTTTTTCAAAGAGGAGCAGTTTATGTTTGTTACCTAAGTTAGTTACAATTAAATGTTCAGTGTTCAGAAGAGCATCTAAAAAAAACCTAGGATTTACTGACACTCAGACCTCACGGAGCACAGAATGAATGAACTGTTGAATTCATGGATTTATACTTCCATGGTTGGATTACACATCGGATGGCGACATGGAGCCAGCATGTGTGAAGGTCCTCGTCTACTGAACACAGCAGCGGTGAGAGTGGCGCTGGTGTTATCTATATGCAGTAACTTGGATTACAGCCTAATGAGAAAACAAAGTTAAAACGTGTCCATTAACGTGTCCACATATTCAGTTGTTGATGGTGATTTGTGTGTGTGTTCTGACTCGGCGTGTGCACTCATGTGGTCCCGTGTGGTCGTATCAATCAGCTGATACATTGTGATGGGTATTTTATGCGTTTAAGCAGTAAGGTAGTTAGTGTAGACAACAAAAGAACAAAATATCAGTATCACTGCGCATGTTCTACATGCATTAAACCGGGCGGGCTCTGCCCTGCCTCCTTCAGCGCACCTCAGCAGGTGAGCGCACGGGCTGAGAGGCTGCGGATGGTCTCTTTGGCATCTTTAGGTCTACGGATAGTTATATCTGTAACTATGGGTAGCTGGCCCAGGTCCTGAGGCCACGGTCCACCACTGTAAATAATGCAGTGAAAAACTTGGATACTTACTTTGAGCAGGCCACCCTTCCTCAGATCTGACCTGTAACTTGTCACCTGCTTGTCTTCATGGATATGGATAAACTTAATGTCACACTGTGGAACAATTCAGGAAAAGCAGTAACATCTCAATGGAGACAACCAAGTGGTGGACCCTCCCCCAGGAATGTTACATAGTGCACCTTTAACATACACATTTACATCTCTGGATATGACAAAGTGTGACGTTGGTGCTAAATGTGGTGGCTACAGCTGACTCACTGCAGGATGACTGTGTAAACATTTGTCTCCAACTTCAGAGAAAATCAAACAAACATGTCTGTGTCAATACCAGGGCTCTCAGCTGTTACCCAACAACCCTCAGTGTTCAGTTTTTCCCCCTTTATTCCTGGTCAGTATCGCTCAAATATGAGTAACCCATTGATTGATTTATTTTCACTCTTTTGTATTCCACTCTAGGTTTTTGCAATGACTCATCAAAAGTAGAAACATCAAATCAAACACAAAATCATAATACCAGCTGTTTTACCTCCTTGAGAGTACAGTGTATTCTTCCTCTCTCTAGACTTTCTACTATTCACTTAAAGCCAGATTTCAGATCATTCTACCATGGACCACCCCTGGACGAATGAGGGACTTGTCTAAATAAGACTGATGCATAATTGTTGTTGCCTCACCTCTCTATGCGTGCGGGGCCGCTCAGTGCAGTAGGCCGTGGTGCTCCAGTCTGGGGCAGGCTCCTGGTTCAGGGAGCGAGAAGACCTCCTCAGACTGTTCTTCAGGGCCTTCACCCCCAGGCTCTCCCCAGGGCTGCCCCATGCCCCCTGTGGATTACTCCAATCCACTAACGTACGAGGGTGACCAATGCTGTGCTGTTTATTAGAGTGTCCATTGGAGTGCCCATTAGTGTGTCCACCAGTGTGTCCATTAGAGTGTCCACCAGTATGTCCACCAGTATGTCCACCAGTGTGTCCACTAGTGTGTCCACTAGTGTGTCCACTAGTGTGTCCACTAGTGTGTCCACCATTGTTAGGATTTGAGTGTCCACCAGTGAGCCCACTAGTATGCCCATTTGAGTGTCCACTAGTGAGTCCACTAGTGAGTCCACTAGTGAGTCCACCAGTGTGTCCACCAGTGAGTCCAGTAGAATGTCCACTAGTGTGGCCAGTAAAATGAACCGTGGAGTGTCCCAATGTATGTCCACCTGAGGTGTGTACATCTGTGTGTCCATTTGAATGTCCACTGGTTTGTCCACTGGGAGTTCCACCTGTCTGTCCACCTATGTGTGCTCTAAGGTGTCCAGTGGATTGACCTGTAGAGTGTCCACCAATGTGTCCAGTGGAGTGTCCATTAGAGTGTCCGATGGTGTGGTACTGAAATGCCTGAGGGGAGGGGTGAGTGTCTGAGTGTGCGGGGGCAGGATCAGTTCCTTCAGCATTGTCTGATTTGTGGACCTTGTGGTCCAGCTGGTTGAGTTTGGATAGGAGCTGTGTGATCTCAGAGCGGACACCTGACAGCGACTCCAGCTTTTTCTCTATCTCTCCAATCCTCTGAACCAGTCGGTGCACATTGGATTTGAGCTCGTCATCACTGTTGTCCAAAGAGTGGAAGAGGCTGTCCAGTCTGGACTTAGCCAGGCGCACCGTGCTGCGTTCAGGGGAGCTGTCTGACCTCAGGGTGAGCTGGGATAGAGAGCCAGTGCTGTTGTAACAGGAGGACTGGACCATGTTCAGGGAGTCACACACACTCATGTCATCCAGAAAGCGGAAGATGTCACTGATGTCGTCACTGATCATCTCTGAGTCTGTGCGGCTGAAGCTCCTCAGTCTCCTGGGCTCACTGCCCTGCTCTGTCTGGGTGCCCACACTGGGGAAGACCTCTCCTCTGTGGAAGCCTCTACCCACAGTCCTGCCCTCCTTTCTCTCCACACACACAGGCCCATTGCTCAGTGGTATCAGCTCTTTGAAATCACTGACCTTCTTGGTAAAAGCTGGAGATGCTGTTGTAGAAGGCTCTCGGTCCCCGTTAATAGCTGGCATATTTCGGAGAGGTCTCTTGGTGGCCATGGGCCTGGTGCTGGGTGTGGGCACATACTCAGTGTTGAGGCTGAAGCTCTTCACAGGCCGGGCCGGTCTGACTGGTTTGGTGTTACACTTGTGGGTGCTCTCGGGCTCTCTGTCAGTAAACCTCCGGGTACTCACGCTCTGGGACACGGTGCTTGGGCCAAAGTACGTGGAGGCCTGGAGGTCATCCAGACTTTCATGCTTGGCACGCTGTCGCTCTTCTAGTGGGGAGTTAAGTCCTGGGTCCATGTATGGATTGGTACAAGGCAGTTCAAAACTGTGGTTAAAGAACACAGCAGGTCTGTGGAGATCCCTCTGGTGGACACCCTCTGCACACTCACTGGCCTGTCTGATTACCTGCAACAGCATCAAAAGGAGACATAAAAGGAAGAAATACTGAAGTTTCATTATCCTAACATTCATCTGCACTGTGAGGCCTAGAGTTGCAGTAACACATGAATAGTAGTCTGAGGGCACCCACCTTTGGAGAGAAAGCCGACATGTTGTGGAAGTCCTCCTTGAAGACATTCCTCTTGTGGACACAGGAGCGTGTGGAGAGGGGCTCCTGGGGCCCCGGCTGTGGTTGTGAGAGGGACTCCTGCTCTGTGCTGGCTTCACTGTCAGCCTCCATAGGGAAGTATGTACTCTGCATCTCACAGGAGGGGCCTAGGGTCCCAGGACCATAGAGGGGCAGGGGGTGCAATTTGTCCAGAGATGCAGCTCGACATTTGAGGTCTTTACTAACTCGGAGCAGGAAGTTGGGCTCGGAAGCAGGGATGAACTGGTGCTGGTTGCTCTCTGGCCCTGGTTTGGGGCTGTGGGCAGAGCTGTGGAGAGGGTGCGGAGGACAGTAATCTGATCCCCCAACAGAGTGGTTCTTGAGGAGGGGGGCCCGGGACATAGACAGCCTCTCTTTGGCTGGGCTTCTGTTCTGAATGAGGTTAAACATGGACAAAATATCCACAGCCACCTGGAGTTTTTTATAGTGAGGGTCCACTGAGGAGCAGCACATCCTGTCTCTGAAGAGCGTGGAGGGGAAGGAGGGGTCCTGGCTGGCAGTATGGAAGAGCAGACTGCGCACTTTAGCCAGGTGCACCAGGTCGAAGCGCGAGCACAGCCAGCGGCACAGCTCTGGGTGGGACGCACTCTGGTGTTTGGACTTGAGCTCTGACAGGATCTGACCCAGGACCATGTGGTACTCCCCAGGGTGCTCCATGACTGCGGACACCAAACTCAGTTAGTGCTGACATATCACACTAATGAAACATGATTGAAGACAGTGGTAAACTCTAGACATAGATGGATATTTTGACATAGTTTGACATTTAAGCTTAGAGCAGGAGGATAATAGTGGCCATGCATCTTCTTTCAAGCAGCTACACCTGGACTAGCTACACTGCATCTTCAAATACAATGTCGCTTGTCTGTGCATCTGCATCATCTGCAGAGCCTTCAATAGAGCAGACGCGTGCACGTGCGCACGCGCCTACTCAGCGGATGCAAGATCAATCCGAGACGGGTCTGCCACGATAGAAACTCACCTGCTCAGCGTCTAACGGGACGACACTATAACGTTCATTTGATGAGAATGAGATCGAAAGAGCGCGCGGCTGGAGGAGACTGCGCGCACACGCCACAGCACGCGCACACTGGAGCTATTCGTTCAGCAGCACCCATTTATAGGCTTGTGTATCCAAGCAGCTCCAAGCAATGGCCGGTGGAGGCATCTACGATTCTCACGGATGCGGCTTTTGGGGGTGAGTCGAGTGCGCCTTTCCCTGGCCCCGAGAGTCCAGGCCCCCGGGTGTTCTGGCCCCTCCTTGGTATCCGCTGTGCGCTCGGACAGCTGCGGCTGTAATGGACTGTGTACAGTTCTGAAAACCTTGTGTCAAAATAATACAAGACATGCTCCTACATCCGCATTTGCCCTCCACAATAAAAGAGATAGTGCGCATACAGTAAAATCTCAACCACTCAGCTCAGGAAATGCATATTTAAGTCTCTTCAGCGTTCACCTGTCTTTTCCTAACAGCAGACACATAATGTCCATTGTGGATGAGCTTTTAGACAAATAGCCATAGGCCTAATAATATGTATGCACAAGGCATCGGGAGTTTGTTGTGGAGACAAAGCTCTTATCCGTTCTGTAGCTCCTTGTTTAGGCTGGATGTTAGTGACGTCAGTCTAACATACATACATTCATCACTACTGGCACCGCTGTGCAATACAAAGCTTATATATACACTATATACATTTATAGAGTAGGCTACAGCTTTTTATTAGTATGTAATTAAACAGACATGAATCCAGGCATATGGCAGAAACAATACAGTTGCTTTTTATTTTGAGTTTGACATGACTTAACAACCACAGATAAGACAGGTGAAGTGATTGAACTTGTATAATATTGTTGTATATTTTACATCGTAACACCCAAAGTAAAATGTAAAAAAAAAAAAAAAAAAAAAAAAAAAAAAATCAAAAAAAATTAAAAAAAAAAAAAAAAAAATTGCTTTTTTTTTCTAATAAAATTTAAAAAAGAAAAAAAAAATGTTGCTCTGTCTCAGAGATGGATATTCAGAAAGAACTGTTTGAGATTGAATTTACAGTACACAAAAACAGTAGTGGACGAGAGCATAGCACCACATTACTTAAAGGTGCACTATGCAACTTTTCCAGACTGGCTGGTCTGCTGCCTGACTGTCTCCATGGAGATGTATGCTTTTTTTTGTCCCAGTGTATGGCACTGAACTTGTCTAACTTGCATTTATCCAATTCCAAGTGTTTAAATTGCTTAAAAAACATAAATTCCTACTGTGAATAACTTGCCTCTCTGCAGATCTGACATTTAACTGGACCTGGAGGCGTCACCTGCTTGTCTCCATGGGAATTTCTATACCATAATGTGGCACATTCCAGGGTAAACATTATCATGTTTGCGGAGACAAGCAAGTGGCAGACCCTTCACCAGAAAAGTTACACAGTGCACCTTTATCAATACTTAAAAAAAAAAAAAAACTAATAAAATCAACTTGCTACAGAGTTAACTGGGGTTATTTCAGCACCATGAAAAAATACATGTAGTGGCAGTCAAGAATACCACATAGACAAGTGTGCAAATAATACACAATAACAAGAGGAATACAAAAGTCAGTTAAATAATATACAAAATTAACAATATGACGCTGAATTCCACACAAGTGAATTGGGTCATATTATAGCACCATAAAAGCGCACACTCACGACCATCTCTGGAGGACAGGTACGTTTTCATTTTTAAAGGTCCTATATCATGAATTATTATTTTTTATAACTTCAGTATTGTATATGTATTAGAAACAAGTTAATTTATCTCTTTCAATCAGGCAAATACTT